>CAEFZY010061408.1:0-69387 GCA_903066815.1 Brachyrhaphis roseni
GTTGTGAACCACCTACAGAGTTCATACACATATCTCCAGAAACTAGAAGAAAAGAGCTTTCAAATGAGACCAACCATAAGCATGTGGAAGTTAGTATACTATTTTTGTGACCATTGGCATTTCGGAATGTAAAACAATTGTGCATAAGCTTCTGGCGGCTGGAGGTTTAAACAAAAGGACACTTTTGCAAATGTAGAAAATTTACATCATAGAGGTGAAAATGTTTTTGAACTGATGGGGGAGGGGTGTGATGGTTGGTTATTTAAGTGATTTGTGTCATTTTCCCCCTAATCAACCTAATATGAGGATTTGATTCAGTTATGTGAAACAAATGAAATGATGACGTACAGTGCTAGTTACGAACCGGTCCATTTCAAATTAAATTGTAGTGACAATTTAATTTGAAATCAATCAATTCATTTTATTATGTTCTTAATTATTAATTAACTATAGAAGTGGAAGGAAGCATGTGCATGCAGGTCATTTATTCAAGATGATTCCTATAACACCATTTAAATAACTTGAGCGTTTCATTTACTGACGGCATTGCTCAGGCACATTAAGCCCAGATTGTGTCTTCCAGGTGTATGAACATGTTGCAGATTGCGTTATTGTGCATCGCTGGCCTACTGGTTCAACCGGAAGGTTTTTATTTGAAATGTAATTAGTTCCACTTATGTGCCTCCTGATGCTACAAGTCCAAAATTCAAAAAGCCAACACAAAGAACAAGAGCAATCAAGACAGTGTGTATTATTGTAATGAACAGCACGTTCAATAGTAGTAATCTCCTGGGACGAGACCGGGAGGTCCGTGAATCCAACGCGCTGTGAGACATCTATGCAGTAGATAGATTTCACTTTTCATCATGACTTCACAGTTCAAACATGCACACCGTACGCGTACGAACCCCAGCTCAAACGAGCCCACACTGACCACCAACTGTTGTTTATATATGGGAATAAGAATATCTATATGACATTTCAAAAAGGAACATTTATAAATCTTATTAGGTCTGAAGCTTGTTTAAAGATTATCTTTAAAAGTGAAACAAAAAATGCATAACATTTTGTAATGCTTGTGTCTGCAGGGATGCAGAAAAGTGAGTTTTCATTTGCATTGTTAAAAATAGCAGCAATAGGAATGAGGAATGCTGTAGTCTGGTGACACTGGAATCATTTTTCTCTTCTTTTCTGATGGATTAGACTGATGAGCACCAGCTTGCATTGAGGATTTTTACATGTCTATGTCCAGAGCAGGTAGCTGAGGTCATGTGATCAGGACCTGCTGGCTGTGTGTCACACCAGCCTGAAAACTGAAGGAACCAAATTTTAGTTAGAGAGAATCCAACTCTAAAACTCTACCAGAGTCCACAGTCTTTGAACTCTGTTATTTGTTTTTATAAAAACTAGCTTTTACGTAATTCCACAAAGCTTCTTGGTTCATGTTAAAACACTTTGAGATCATTTTATCATGAAAGTGGCTGTAAAATGTTCCATATTAAAATTCAGAACCATTATCTTTAAGTAATGAATGACAATGATTATTGAGAATTGCTGTGTCAAATTATTTCTACATTTAGTCCTTTAGTTGACTGAATATTATTACGGTAGTTGGTCTATGGTTGTCATAGAAACCGCCATATAAATGCTAATGCAATACTGCTAAAACTGAAATATTCTAAATATTAAGGTTTTTAAAATATTAATTGGATTAGAAATGTGTGATGTAAAGAATTAGGCACAATTTGGCAGATATAAGACAGATTTAAAAATCCTAGTTTAATTTTCAAGGGTCTCCCTCAATGAAAAATGTAATATTTCACAAACCAGTAAAGATGTATTTTGTTTCTTTCTTTTTTAAAGAAACTTAAAATATTAAGGGGCAGTTTAAAATAAAGTTAATTTTGTGCTCAGAATAAACAAAAATGCTACTTTCTAGTACTTCAAATAACTTGTTAATCTATCATTTACTCTCTGGAGAGTCGCATGTTTCAGGGGCTAAAACTTAATAAAAGAAAAACAAAAAGGGATTGTAACCAAAAACTAATGTACTTGCAGTTTCGTTGAACATGGCCTGTAAACGCATTCAGAATGAAATATTTTCTCAATAACTCGGACATTGTGTTGTGTTTGTGTGTAACCCAGTGACACATTTTAGCAGCATTTGGTGCCTGGCAGGTGGTCATTTCTGACTCCCCACAACAGTTGGTGATTTAGAAGGGACCTCAATCTGCACACTGTGAACAGACTCTACTGTATTCATTACATGGAGCTGCTTCCTGGGTAAAAATCACAAAACACAAGAATATACACATTAATTACTTCTTTCATACAGTTTAGAACTAGATGCATGCTGAAATCATTCATAGGAGTTAAAAAAAAAAAACATCAGCTACTATCTCTAATGTGAGATTTTCTTTGTTTCTGTGTGGATTACTTAACTGATTCTAAGGTTTTTTAAAACATTTAAGTAAGTGATACATAATCTTATAGCCATTTTTAAACATTAAATGTGGAAGAAATTCTCATTTTCATTTTTAAACATGCACGTTTTGTGATTTTAGTTCTTTTTCCAAGTGAGTTGTTTCTTCATATAATTTCCACTTTAGAATGCTGGGATTTCTGCCCCAGGTTTGGACTTGGGTAATCCAGAAGGGTTCAAATCTGCACAGATTTTGCTACAAGTCCAAAATCAATGTTAGGATATTCGAGCTGCTTTGTTATCACAGTACTTCCTAAAGCTGTAAATTTTGCCAAATCATGTCTGGAATACTGGAAAAAGTGTCTCATGGAAGACATTTTGCCCCACCTTTGAATTCTCCTTGCAGAGAAATTAAATAAATCAATTCCTTAGATGAGAAGCAACCCCACCAATGGACGAATCGGTTTGTGTCTCTGGTGCAATCTTTAAAGTCAGATAGCAGATCATCTGGGAACTGATGGCGAGTCAGTGTGGGAGGAAATTACCTCTTAAATGGAGGACAAAGCCTGTGAATTGAAGTCAGAGACGACCCGTCAGAGCGATCCCAGGTTATACATCATCAGCCGCTGACGCAATATCAACACTGGAGATTACACACACAGCCTGGAACTCATTATCTAATAAGGATATTGACCAGAAGTCTTGTGTTCTCAAATCCATTTGCTGCTGAAGTTGAACAAGCATTCATGGCAAAACAGTCAGAGCACTTTCCTACAGCTTACCTTGCATGAATTTAATCACAGTTGATTAATTTGTCAGAGCTGAAAAAAAACCTCCAAGCAAAATTCGGTTTGGGGTCTTCTTCATCCCACTAGACAACTGGAAAACTTTAGGATCGACACCAGATGTTTTTGTTTTTTTTTCTTTAACAGCTTCTGATGGGAATTACTGCTGTGGAGAAAAACATCTGGACTAATATAGCTAGAATTGCAATGCAGCAGAAGCAGCAAAGGCTGGTTAAATCCATGTCTGATTTTGTTAATCTCACCTTTACTGTTTCTTTTACAAAGGGATGTGCTTTATTCCCTATTGGTTTGATCACTAAGTTTTGATTAATTTTAGGGCAAATTAAGAAGGGCTTCAATGTAAAGAAAAAAAAACTGTAAAACTTTTACTTCTCATACATAAAAACAATATTTATACATTAAAAATCTTGCTGATCAATTATCAATTAAACATGTCTACATTTCAGCCAGGGTTCTTGTCCCTCTAGTCTCTTTGGGTCAGGTGTGGAGGAGGACGTCATCCAGACTAAATCTGCTCCTGAGAGTCTGTTGACCTGATACGAGCGGGCCGAGGTCAGGACTGAACATCGACGATCTTCCTCTTGCGGTAGTTCAGAACCAGGCTGGAGGCAGTGAGCTGTGCGGCCTGGCCCTTCTCCCAGCCCTGGAAGCCATTCAGGCCGTTCTGACCGGACCTGAACAGAACCTTCTCCAAGAAGTCCAGTCGCCCCACCAGCACAGATGTGTCTTCATTGTAGGCATTCTGGGAGGAGTCCATCGTTCGCCTAAAGCGGCCGATGAACGTCTGAAGGGAAGACAGAGTAAGAAGGTCACGATCGCAGTTAATGAATGTTAATATGAGTGATGCTTTCTTTCTTTTTAAGTCAGTCCCATCTGGAATTTTTTCTTTTTCAGGCAAAATTGTTTAAAACTGTTAGAAGCAAAGTGGAAGAGGGCGATGGTGCCTCTCAAAATAAATGTATTGGCTTGCTGCGCCCTCTAGTGGTGATAGAGGTCAATAACGCTGCCTTGCCTTCTGATGTTTAGTAAAAAGGAAATGGAGCAGGAAAAAACAAACATCTAGTCTGCTAAACCTGTATCGGCTGGACCATTTAAATGACATTTTTATTTCAAACACAGGCAAGAGGAAACTACCAGGTTGTTTAATATTACACCTTTTAAATTCTGATCTCACTTTCATATTTACAGGTTAAATTAAAGACAACTCGCTCATGCACTGAAAACGCCAGCTGTTGGTGGCAGTTAATAAAACATGCCGCTGTGGACGCTTGGTAAATTGTAAATTAATGAAGAAACTAATTGGTTCCTGTCCTCACCTAAAGGTCAGACTCACAATTACTAATCTGCAAAGACGTCCCACCTCATCTAAGATGAACATAAATCACAGTAAATGACATCTAATCCGTGCCTGACTGACAGCATTTATTGCTGTCCACTGGGGATTATTTTCAGAAACGGACTCGTGCTGGTAACTACTGTACTTCCTCCCAGTCTCTCGTACCTGTAACAACGTCTTTGCGATGTCCGGGTTTTCTGGACTGTCAAAATGCAGCATCTGGGAGCCCAAGCCGTAGTAGTAGGGACCCATCTTATGCAAGTCCACCACGTTGGGGTCGGCTGTGAACACGACCCTCCAGCCCTCTTTGTAGATTTTAGGAAGCTCCACAAACAACACCTTCCTCTTCTTCTCATATAGACCCTTACAGAGCCATAGAGGAAGCTCCATTTTTGTGCCCTGAAAGGAAAGAAAGAGCACTTAGTAAATGCAAATACCTTGAAACTTATTTTTAACTCTTCATGATATTCAATCATTCATTTTTAATAGGTGGTTAATTCTGTGCTTTGCTACATGTAGATTTAAGTCTTTCTCTGTGCTTAACATGCAAGAGACAGACTTTGAACTGGCCAGGTTTTGAGTCCATCACAAAGATACATAGAACTAATAACTAAGAGCAGCTCAGTCACTAATCCTCCTAATATTCATGTTTTTGGATTGTGGGAGAATTCAGAGTGTACAAAAAAAATAAATAAATAAAGCATAAAATGCCACACAGAAAACACCTGACCATTATTTGAACCTGGGACCTTCTAACTACAAGGCAACAGTGTCACATGTTCGATCCCCTTTGAAGGTTTAATGAAACACAAAGAATTATGTAATCTGAATAATTCGGATTATTCTTTAACAAGTGACTAACTTCCCCAATAAGTTGCCTTTTGATTAAAAGTTAGCCAAAGAAGATTAAATCTTAAACTTTACAAGGGAGTAGTATTTATTCTTGAACTCCCACAATGTAATTTTTTAGAACAGCAATGATTAATTAAAACGACTGAAACTATTAAAAACACTGAACAGACGTTCGGTTTAATCCCACATTATTTATGCCTCAGTAACTTTAAAGCACATAATAAAGTAAAGACAGCGATTTAGAGATTTAGAGGTCATTGCAATTTATTGCAGCAAACTCAACCAACCTCTGCAATGTCCTGAGAATCACTAGACTTCTCCAGAAATCCCAGTCGGGGGAAAACGCACTCCGTCCTTACAGGCAGCCTCTCCTGCGAGAGCAAAATGTCGTCGAGAGACAAAAAATTATCCTCCATCCCCACACCGGGAGGTACGGGGAAATAAGACGGTGTGTCCATGTGAGTGAATGTAAAACCAAAGTTAAACAAGTAACAGAATAAAAGCAATTAAGTCCTCCCGTCTTACGGCGCTTCCACCACACTTCCTGGTTTTTTGGCGCCGGAACAAAGGAACCAATCACAACGCTGCAAACCAGCGCAACAAACAGACGGTGCGTTCTGGTTACCTCGGAAGTTTGAAATATTTTTCTGAAAACGTGTGGCACACATCTTCGTCTTGGAAGTTGGACATCTATTAGAAGGTAGTAATAATTATACCAAGCTATTGAATATTGGAAGAACAAGAGTACTATATTGAAAGTGTTATTCTGTGCAATTTACGTATTGTAAAGGAGAATGTTCACAAATGTCTTACCAGTTGGAAGCTAACACTGGTTCAAATCCAAATATGACTCCTAAACGTCAACAAAATAATGGGTTTTCATTGGGCTTTCTGACAGCTTGCATAAAAGACTGTGATACACATTTTGAAGTGTAATTTGTGGACATTTTTATTTTAGATTTCAAATTCATGAAATAAAGATAAATTCGCTGATAATGGCATGTGCAACACGTCGTTTTGCAGATACAACTGATTTTCCAACTTGCAAGAAAGCTGTTAAATTGGGGCGATGTAATTCCCACATTAGATTAATAACTATACCAAAATAAATTGAACAAAACATGTGAGAGATTTGATGAGATATACATAAAATCTGTATATTTAAGGTATACAGAACATGCGGTTGGACTTGGACTTTGATGTTGAGGTTACTCTGGGATTTCTCACTTTCCAAGTCAAAAATTTGATCCTGTCTTGGATTTTTCCAACTTTGAATCAAGGAAATACAAATAGATCAAATAAGTTGGACGTAAAGTCTTTCTTAGATATGGAAAACACCTATTTACTGAACTGAGCTCTGAACTTATACAGTATAATGTCAAATTGACTTCTGTGACATATTAGCATTTTCTATATTGCGAATTATTTGAATAAAATATCATGTTATTGAATACAAATAACATATTACATAAGGGCAATTTTCACCAGTTATTTAATCAACAGAATCAAACTACCAAAATAAAATCATGTGTAATAATATTTTTGACCATTAGAGGCCAGAATATCACCAAGAATAAAAATAGGGTGACCTTATAACCAGTTGGAACTTTTAAGCTGTAACCAATATGTGAGCTGTAATTATATTAGAAGCACAAAAAGAAGGCACAACAACAAGTAGCTAAAAGTTAGACAGTAAATTCAACCTTGAATTTCCATCCAATTAAAATGCAGCACTTGTCTCAGTGCCCTCACCTTCTCTCTGTCACTTCTGATAACATTCATCAGCTGATAAATGAGGAATGACAGCAAGTCCAGACTGTAATATTGTATTTTCTCCTTTGTCAGGGCAAAACCAGTTCACAAATCTTGACGACAGCAAAAACAGTTCAGTCATTCTTCTTATTTTGACATTGTTGATTCCTTCAGACTCCGCATTAAGGTCATCAGTCACGTGGGCCAACTTCCACCTCAACAAAGTGTTTCTTCATGACTCAAGAAACTAAACAGCTCATAAATTATAAGTATTCAAATGACATGAGGCTAGAATTAATAACTGGGTTGCCGGCTCACAGCTGTCTGTCTCAGTCGTGTCCTTGGGCAATACACTTCACCCGCCTTGCCTGCTGGTGGTGGTCAGAGGGCCTACTAGTGACAGTGAATGACAGCCTCGCTTCTGTCAGTCTGCCCCAGGGCAGCTGCAGCTTACCACTGTCAGTGTGTTACTGTACATTCACACTACATGACTGAATGTAGTGTGGAGTCCTCTGGACTACGTAAAGCACTATGCTGTAGCATCACCATTTACCATAAGGGCAAATCTTTTTTGCTGCTGCAAAAGAAGCTTTCCGCTCATCTCTACCAAAGTCCTTGTAAGCAAGGAATGAGCTGTAACAGCATCATGACTACAACTGCTTTAATATTAAATGAGGAATAATACGGAACGAAAGCTCCAGTGGGACTGAGCGCTTTGTGCCTGAAGCGAGTTGATAGCGCTTTCAAACTCCATTAAAGCTGCATCAGATGCTGTCACACACCGCCTGTGAGAAGTGACTGTTTAACAGGAACATAAAACTGAATTCATACTGTAATGTTTTTTTTTTAGTGACACTCTCCCAATATCAACCAGCAGTAGGAAGCCTTGTGATGGACAGCAAGGAAGTGGTCTCGCTGTGTAAGATCCACATGCAACTTGAGAGGAGTCGCACGCGGATGCACATGTGAAGTTTTCTCAACGGACATTAATTTGAAGCATCACAATAGATTTGAAGCACTTAAAAGTTTGCAACAGCCTATTTTTTGTGCTATATTTTTCATTTCTTTTTTTTTTTTTTTTTAAATCAGAATAAGGACATATTTTTATTGTGTTAAACAATGAGCCTGATATTTCAGACAAACTCCACATATCCATATCTTTTCTAAACACCTCTTTCTGTTGGAATAAAATGTGATTTTATTTTTCTCTTGATGATTTTTTTTAGCTCAGTAACACTTACATCTGAGCACTTTGGAGGCTTTCTAAAGTAAAGCAACTTTGCTCTAAGCAAAAGACAAGCAAACTATTAATACACCTTTTAGGAGAAGTGGGCTTTCTAGGAAATGCAGTTGAAGATTGAAATAAGATAAAAATGTGCTACCTCACATTCAGATCTTAGAAATAACTCCTCATCTGCGATGCCTCCACTCTGCAAGTTTCCTTCAGTGACTTAAAACGACTTTATTTCCCACTAAAACTCGCATTCGTCTTCCTGTAAAAGACGCATTTGAAATGGCAGGGGAAAAAAACGGAAAATACTTTTTTCATCTAGCACAATTTATTCCACCATTTGTTTACAGTAGCTTTGTAAATGCAGTTTGTACGTTGATTCGTAGTAGTCTTCACACATCAGCTCTTGGCATTCTGAAGAGTGAGTAACACCTCACATGATTGGAATATTAAACAAATGTTGTTAAATATGAACAAATGAATAAATAAGCCCCGTTCAGTGGCTGCACAGTGGAACAACAAGAGTCCTTTCGAGGGTCCGAGTGCCTCGCATCTCCAGTCGCAGACAGATGCATCTGTTTCCAGCAGAAACACAATGTGGGGGAGCTGACTGTAGCAGAGGCCGAGAGGCCCCCAGTTGATTTGCAAACACACATGCACAAACAGTCATGGAGGGATTACGAGCCAACAGAGCAACCAGAGAACAGAAGAAGGAAAAGAGGACTGAGAAGGTCACACGAGTCATTTTGAAGAATCTAAATGCAGTTGCCTTATGCGTCCTAATTTTTGTTTATTTATTAAAGAAATTTTGGAAAGGTTATTGCAGAATCTTTTTCAAGTCTTTTATGCTTTAAGTGACCCTCTAGTTTTCTAGATATTGTTTATTTTCACTCTCCCTTGTTAGAGGAGGGAACAGGTCATTTTCAGTTTCAGTTTGCAGATTTAGTTATCTTATACTCAACCGTTTCAGATATAAAAAGACACCGTTGCCCTGGGGCTTTTTGTACCAATCAGGGATATATAAATACATATCTGCTCTCAGGTCATTCGGGTAAAACTCGTACTTTCTTATTCTAAAATAAAAGTTCTCAAATATAGAAACAACAGAGGGTCAAGTTTGAAGCAGACAATGTCACAAGCTGACAGCAATTGGATGTAGTGACCACAAAAAGTCATATTTGACCTTTTCATGAGATGTCTTTCCAAACACCTCAAAGACATTCTTGATATCAATATTTCCTTGTCCCTCTAGTTTTATGGTGAAAGTGTTGACAGACATTTCGAGCATTTGTTTGTTGGTTCTTTTGATGGTTATGACCTTTCCTAAGCAAGAACATTACATAACGCCAATAAAAAAAGGCTGCAGTCTTCTGTTGCTTGGACAGGTTTTACAACACTTACAGTGATATGCTTGGATACAGCACTCTGTGACCAGCATGCTTCTTTCACAATTACTGTCTATGCTTTACTCTCCATGTGGAGGTATCAGTGACTGGCTGCTGGACAAATAATAAATCAGCTTCTCTTTTTGAATTGTAAGTGAGTCTCCAAATGAAAAAAAAACAAAAAAACTATCTGATTGTCTGTGACTATTTGGGTCCTCTGGTTCTGTACCTGGCTGGTTCCACTCAGTAATCCTTCCATGCAAACAGTCATGTGAATGGACACAGTCTCGCACTCGCGCTCGCTCCAGACTCTCTCTTTAAGAAATGACTAATTTTTACATGAAAAATCTGGCATATCTGATAGAGAAAACTGAGAGAGGTTACAAGTGAAATTTACAATATGTCATGTTGCTTTTCTGCAGCTGTAAACATTAGCAACGTAAAGGGAGGACTGCCAGTTGCACACACAGGGAACATCTAGACTGTAAACATTTCAATACAGAGACACACACAGCGCTGTCCCAGTCAGCCCTCTACAACGACCTTTCACACACACACACACACACATGGCTTCAGTAACCCGTCACAATCCAAGGACACGCAGACGCACGCACACATTCCGGTGAAGCCTGACACTGAAGCATCCCAACCAATACACACACACCCACACGCTTTAAGGGCGTAAACTACATTACTTCCGGCTCCCTCCTCCCTCCCAGTCTGGACTGAACAGATACTGAGCATGTACAGACCGGACCCCTCTTCTCCACCCCACCACACCCATCTTCAGACCAAGCGAACGCACCGGACAAGCTGATGTGCCAGTTCCTCTCTCTTCCTGCTCAGATGTGCACTGACCTGATCTGAAAAGCATTTTATGTACTTTCTGATGCTATTAATCTGGTGCGGAAGGTACGCAGAACTGAGGCAGGGGCTATGAAAGAGGAGCGCACTGTGAGGCAGTCTTTTATGAGAGATCACCACCAAGCTGGAGTCCTGTTTGTGTGAGATGAGAGGCCCACTGAATAATGTACAAGTCTGTTTGCAGTTTTCTGCCTCTCCTTCATCCTCATGTGGTTCCTTTTCCTCTTCCACCCACCCTGCCCTGCTTCCTCCCCCCATCCCCACCCAGTTAAGGCCATGGGAGGACTGGACGCAAGTTACAGACAGGCCTGGATCCGGAGACGAGATGGGAGGCCCGTTAAGACCATGCTTTGATTTGGAGGGGTGTCTGAAGGGAGGTGGAAGAGGGTCCACGTTGTATGCAGTATCATCAGCAGGTTTCGAAATAAAAAGCTTAACAGAGGCCCTTTAATGCGTGATGGTTGGAAAGTCACATTTTCTTTTTGGTTCAGTTTACAAGGAACAGTTATCTGATAGGACTATGGATTCCGTCACGGCGAGTATGCGATGATCACTTTGATTGTTTCATCAGATTTGGTAGCGTCTGTGTCCAGATGTCCATGGCAGGAACCTAATATGTCCTGAAGACAAAGAGGAGACAGACAGGAAAGACTGATATTCTCAGAAATTAGAAACTAATGTCAGAAGTCAAAAGCTGTCAACCGTTACAGTTTCAAATCGTTTTAGACGATAAAGAAATTAGAGTTTATCAGACCTTTCCTAACAGATACTGGTTTCAAATTTTCTTCTATGGTGGAAAGCTGGCCCACTCTTCTTGGTAAACTTATTTTAAGCAAGGATTTCATAGACTGAAAGGCCTGTGTAAAGTGACCGTCTTAATCTGATTTAAGTCTGGACTTTGAATAAGCCTATCATGTCACATAGCAAAACTGTTCTGATGTTTAAGATCACAAGCTAGTGGCCGGATGTTGTGCTTGAGGGTTTTCAGGTAGAAAGAGGAATTCATGGTTATATCATTACAGAAAATCATAAAACACTGTATATATCAAAAATAGCTTAAAAAACATTTACATTGCAAGTTGATACCTTAAAATTGGCCTCTGTCTCTTTAAGAAGCTTCTGTTCTTTCCAAATTGCTGCCATGGAACATTCAATTAGTCAAACATGCATGAGAGAATTGAGGCAACACTCCATGTATATTTTGGATGAAGGAATAACATTATAACATGATCCAAAGCTCAAAAATGTCAACCTTACATAATACTCCCATTAAGATAAAATTGCACAAAGTGTTATTTAATTACCGAAGCAACTTTGTTTTGCTTGTTTGTGAATTCTTTATTTAACTTTCATCCTGCCTCAGATTTTTCAGTATATGACAAATCAATGAGCAAAGCTGATTAGTTGAACATTAGTAGATTTTGATATCATGCCAACTACTTAATGCATCGCAGCAAACCGAAGGACAACAGACAAACCCTGTTTTAAGTAGCCTGGCCATTGCCTTTCTATGCAACGCCGCTCGATTCTCATTTCCCTTCAGTGTTCCGTCTGGAATTTCTCCCATTGAACTAGATTTCTGTGGCTGAATTTTAACCAGGCAGATCAGTGAACTGAAAGAGGGGCTGTGAACAACGAGTTTCTATACTGTTTTAGAAAATTCCTTTGTTCAGCCTGAACTGAACAAAGGAATTCAGTCCATGCTGCCAAATATTGAATTAACATTAACATCCATCTCATTTGACTTCTCTCTTCGCAGTGGAGGATGGCTGTTTACAGTGGAGACAATTTCCAGTGAGCTTCAAAGCATTGAACTGGTGCATTACATACATCAGGGGCAAACGTCAGCAATTGGGTAAAATTATAAATTTCATCAGAGTCCACAGAGAGAGAGAAATTGTTTCTCAACAGCAGACCTTCTTTCCAAGCGAAGGGTAGAACATGGGGCTGGTTTTTACCAGACTGTGTGTTTCAAGGGGAAATCCATAGTTTTCAATATAATTTTTAAAGCTATTAAACATTTCCATCGTGCTATTCCTGCAATTTCAATTACTGTAATGAGATGCCAGAAAGAACCATAATGAAAGGAATCGTGTGCTGCATATTAGAGTTTATGCACTTTCTTCAGCGGGTGATCATGCTGTGATTCTCACCTTGAAGAGTACTCAGAGTGGGCCAGGTGGTCGGTCAGTCGGAGGGGTGTTCAGGGCAGGACCGATTGATCTCAAACCATGAGTCTATACAGCTGCAGAAGCACAAAGACACATAGTTGAATCGGATTTAGAAATCAGAAAACACATCTACATTGGCTTCTTCATACAGATGATGAATTTACACATTTGAATAAGAAACAAGCTGAGCTATGTTATGCAATATACATTTAACTCAATGGTATGGAAAGCTGTTGCTAAAGCTTGATGTAGCCCTGTTGGAAAATCTCCAAATACTCCCACACAGGAAGCTCATAGAAACATGAAGCTTATAAATGAACCTCAAGGGACGACACTAGAAGAGACCTCTTCTGACCTGTTTTGAATTTATAAAATCTTTCTCGGAAAACATTTGACAGTAACCACATTTTCAGGGGCTGTCATGTCAACTTTATTTTATAAACAGCTTGAGAACTAAAATTGGAGCCTTCAAAGACAAGAGACTAAAAAGAAAAATTCACCATGTTGGGATGACTTTTGTGGAGTAAGCACTGTGCTGAAATGTCCCGATTACAAAATCTTTACACAGGCATTTGTTAATGATTTTATAGCAAAGTGGAGCCATTTGGGAGTCACAGCAACTCAGCCAGAAAGTATTACGATCATAGATCTTTTTTGTTTGTTTGTTTTCAGTGGATGCTGGGCAGGAAAGAGTACTTTCTTTAAAGTTGTGTTGTCTTTAGGAGCTTGAGGCATTTGTACAAAGTCCTGGTAAAATAACTATGGAGTTAATCAGAGACCCTCTTGTCCCACATCACCGTCTGACCTCACAAATGTGCTTCCTTTAACGTCCTATAAACTCAGCCCTGAAGCTCGTGGAAAGCCTTTCCAGAAGACTTGAAGTTGGTGACATCCTATTAAGCATGTTAATATTTAATACTTAGTTTCCCTTTGGGATTAATTAAGTATTTTTTAATTTAATTGTTAAAACAATGCAATCTCAGTAGTTATTCAATATTTTCTGTGCTACAATTCATCATAAAATAATTTAATCTGTGACTCTCGTTCATCTAGTTAGACTCTAATATTTCACTGGTCAAACTGGTAGCAGTAGTTTATTGGCAGACCAATCATCTATCATTTAGCAGAGTTTTCCCACTTCCATAGACTTTGCTGGTGGTTAATTATTCCATTTAATACATTTGAATGAACAATTTCCACATTTTATTGTTTAAATATGTTTTTCTAATTTTTTTTAAATATTTCAATAATCTTAATAAAATAGATTGATTCATGTAATAAGTGAATTTCCAATTTTATTTAAAAGATCACATTGAGTGAACATTTATTCCACTTATTCATTCCTTTGCATTGTGCTACTTTGACGCCAGCTCATCTCTTTAACGTTTTAATAATGTGAAACATTTCTTATGACAGAGAGCAGAAATGCTGCTTTATCTTTAAACAAATGATTGAATAATGTTTGCATCAAAGTAAAGCAGAGCAATCAATCTTTAAACCTTTACGCAGTGCTTTGAGGGGAGCAGATTTAATTAGAAGAAGTGCAAAATTTATATAAGAGCCAGTGATTCAAATCTGTCTACGTGGGCGTGTGAGTGTGTGTGTGGGTGTGTGTGTCAGTCACCTTTTGTGGTAGATGCAGAGGCACGGCAGTCTGGCTATGGTGTCCCCTTGCTGCAGCTCCTCCAGACAGATCACACACTCGCCGGCATCCCTCGCCAACACATCATCTAAGGTGGCAGACACACAGACACAGAGCGGAAGAAGAATTAGCATTTCACCACAAACACTGATAATGTCAGCCATCATATCAAACACAGCAGAGAGCAGCCGGGAAAGCAGCGCGGTGCATCACAAAGATGATACCGTTGGCATTTTCTGCTTCCAGCCATAAAAAAAAAAAAATAAAATTTAAAAAAACGCAACAAAGAAGCAATTTGTGATGAGCTTTCAGCCAGTTTCTGTTGCTATTACTAGAAAATGTATTTCAGAATATTTTATCCCCTCCACTACGCTACTAAATGAAGATCAGCAGCTACAGAGACTTGAATGATCTGTGCAGAAGAACTGTGCTTATCAAACCACACAGTTTCGTATTGGACCTAACCAGCATTCATCATCCTGGAGCATTTTAACATTTTTGTCACATCACTATCATAAACTACAATGTACAAAACAAAACACAACTGAAGTGAAGGGAAAAGGCAGGGATTTCTAAACAACAACAAGAGAAATCTAAAAAGTGTGGCATGTATGTTGTAGAATCACAACTAATATCACTGAAAGTCTTTTGTGCAAAGACGTAGTTTTTGTTCATTTCCAGAGGCAACATATAGCAATGTTTTCTAAGGTATTATAATGTTTTGGGGGTTTTTTAAGTGTAATGAGAGTTAATAAATTAACACTGACCTTATAGAGTTATCTGGCAATGATAAGATATTTTGGGGTCAAAATCTTAAGTCTATCTATAATCCAAACCTGTTCTTTTCTCAGGCTACATCAAGATGGGAATAAATGCGTCTAATCTCTGTTTAGGCTGAAGTGTGGAGGAAGCAAGTGGAAAATGTTTTCAAACCAGCTTTTGCTGCAACCTAAACATCATGTATGCAGAAAGAAAAGATTTCTAGTTAATAAATTAGTTGCAATACAACCAGCCTTCAAACCCATACTAAATACTTGATTTTTTTTATTACCTCTAGTGATGAAGAGTAGCAAATCAGATCAAAATGTTTATTAACTCAATCTGGACAAGCATCCATTTTCAATACGACCAGGACAAACAAGCATCCGTATACATTCAGAATTTGATGACAAATTCTGAATGTATTCTTTGGGAATGTGGAAAGCTGCTGGGAGACACATAGAGCATATGCAAACTCCAAGCAGAAAGTCCCCAATCCCAGATTTAAAACCCTCTTGTTGCAAGGCGACGGTACCAACAACTGCTCAGCTGTGCAGCGCCAGTCGAGGCGCCCGCATTTAGAGAATTTAGATTAGGACAGCCAGTGTGCAATGACGACTGAGTCTCTCTTTAAGCAAAAGGACAAGTAATTAGATCAATGTTTTAATAACAGTAAAATAAATCACCAGAAATCACTTTTTAATTTATCCACAGCTTTGAATAAAACAGATTCAGTTTGTTCGCTGACTTTAATCAGTAATTTAAGACAATCCAGCTCAAGTATCCATACAGAAGAAATGGGTTTACATTGCTCTCGACAATTAATTTCAGCCAGGGCATGTCTGTCATTGTTCCTGTGGTTGCTATTGTCTATTTGATGATGGGAGAGCAGCAGCTGCTTGGTGGAAATGAATTTCCCCTTTGGGACAATAATGTCTAAAGTCTAAAGTCAGGACATCCAGCTAGCCAGTATTAGTGTGTAAAATTCATGACACAGCCAGAATTTCCACATTATTTGCTCTGGTAATCTATAGTTCTTATAGCCTTCTGAATGTCTTTCCCAAACTTCCTGTGGGCTTCAGCTGCTTATGCACTTACCCTGCATCCAGAAGAAAAGCTTATCTTGAGGTAGAAGGGAGGATTCATAATATTAATCTGCCGTTGGCAAAGCTGCAAAAATAACACAATCCGGTCATGTAGCGCAGAGCCCCGTAAGATGTTTTCCAACATCTCATTAAAAGGTGAGGCTGCCTGAGCACAGTGTGTGGCCTGACCCAGTAAAGGTATGCCGAGACTAATAAAGTGCTCACAGAGTGTGAAATTCTAGAGAATAAGTTGCTCATAAATTAAATTCTCTGCTTGCTTTAAAACAAAACGCTGCATCAAATGAGTCGTCCTCGATCCCGATTACCCCCACCTGACCGAGGCCAGGAAAATCTCCACGGCTCTTCGGAGGATCAATACGTCATTCAATGAAGGCGCAAAACGACGGATCGTGTGCAACTATACAAAGCAAGAAAACAGATATAATTAGGGATACATGTATCATACATATTCCTCCACATTTGTTAGTTGTGTAAAAATCCTGAAGAATCTAAAATTAATGATTACATGAAAGATAACTTGACTATCGTAATAATGTTAATTGTAAAAAGAGCAAAGGAGCAGAGAAAACAAGTAAAATAACAAATTCTTGATAGAAATTAGAATTTTGGTTGGATGAGCTGTTCAGGTTGAAACTGTCCGGTAATAATTTACACTGAATAATAAACATTTTATTGTACAAATGGAAAAAAAAAATAATAGAAGGGTGGTGGAATCTGGCAAGTTTGGTAGCTTTGTTGCCAGATTCTGTTCATGTGTGGGCTCTCTCTGGGTACTCTGGCTTCCTCCCGCAGTCCAGACACACGACTGGCCGATTAATTGGAGGGAGCTAAACATTAGGGTGATGACAACAAGGCCATCCAACCTCAGAGATTTGAGCTTACCACCAAACATACATTGTCAAAATGTTAACACTGAGCAGAAAAGGTGACATTCCACTTTTTAAATTTAGAGAACCACGGGTCCATCTGCTTTGGCAACGAACTGCTTCAGTACACATAGAAGATCATGCTCTGATTAAAGAAACAGAACCAAATTATTTGATTCATTTGCATAAAGCAAAGATGAGGCCGAGGTTCCCTGAGCCAAGCAATTCTGTGCAACAGCAGTGGTGCTGTGTCATCTGTTAAGAACCGTGCAGAGTAGAACCATATGTTTACAGAGATCGTGATTGAGACATTAAAACAGTCACATCATTTCCAGCAAACCCTTAAACCGTACCCGTTCGCTATTGATGAGATCGTAGACAAAGTGAATGAAGAAAGATGTGTTTGACATGGCATTAAACCTGCTCCGTCTTCTGTTTCGTTTGATCAGAATTGGATGAAACGGGATCTGAGGGCTCTTTTTCTGGGTCTCCAACTCATTAGTTCTCTCCTCACCCACCTCCCTCCCTCTTGACTTTCAGCTGTCTCTCCTGCCTGCCAGCAGACGTTTGGCATCAAGCAACTTCACATCAATAATGACTTAGAGGGGTTGCTCTTTGCTTCCCTGAATCACAGCACTAAATTCCTTCTTTTACTGTCCGTCTTTGTCCTCCAGTGGCCCGAGCCGCAGGAGGCAAACTGCGTGTGCTTCACCTGATTCTTCCTCTCTGGTTTCACTCCACACTGGTCCTCCTGACTTAAATGTCTTTGCCCCCCTCACTCACGCCACTCACGCAAGTGCTCAAGGTGCTATATTTAGCGGGACACATTAAAAATATCATTACTGAAAGCCGAAGCCCAGATAAGATCCAGAAGTCACCTCACGTGGATTTTGTGCTACCCTTGAACCTCACCTGCACTCTGCAGGCATGTAGACAAAAAAATATAAAAAGAAAAATACAGAGAAATTACATTTGTTTTAAGTTACTGTAGACAAACATTTATAATGAATAGATATGTTTTTGATTTACATTTCAGAAATCCTCGACACCATTGCAGTTACATCTTGCACATACAGTGTGTTGCAAAAGTAAACATAACTCTCGAGCTTTTTTAAATTTTGTCACATTTTAACCTTAAATGTAGATGATTTTTTTTTTTTTTGGTGGGATCTAATATAACAAAACACCTCACAACAGCGATAATTGCAAAAAGATGCAGTTTTAATTTCTGATTTCAAATCTTAAAAGTGTATCATAGATATGAACTCACTACCCTAAATAAAATCTGACTAAATCCAGCTGTTCTGTAAAGGCCTTTTAGATTTGTCAGAAAACATTGGGAAAGAAACCATCTTTGTTCCTTGATCATGAAGACCAAGGAGCAAAATGGGCAAGTCAGGAAGAATGTTATGGAGAAGTTTAAAGCACAATTAGATCATAAATATCTCAAGCTTCGGACATCTTACAGAGCTCAGTTCAACCATCTGGAAATGAAAAGAGTGTAGCACAAGAGCAAACCTGGCAAGACATTGGCTGTCCGAGCAGAGAGAGTATAAATCAGAGAAGCAGCCAAGAGGACAATGGTAAAGCTGGAGGAGTTGCAGAGACTCACACCTCAGGAGGAAGAATCTGCCCACACAAAACTATTAGTTATGCACTCCACAAATCTGGCCTGTCTGGAAGAAGAAAGCCATAAGACGAGCCGTTTGTAGTTTGAGATAAGCCATGTGGCGGTCACAGGAAGAAGGGAGGCTGGTCAGATGATACAAAAAATGTAATATTTTGTAACCCGCATGCAAATCAGGTCAGAGGAAAGCTAACAATGTAAAAAAGAAGAAAAAAAAACCCTCCCAAAAGTCGAACAATCACAGTTCTCTTCTTCAAACAAGAAGCCAAAGAAACAAGGACGAAGTTAAATACAAAGGAAAACCTTTTGGAGGCAGCAGAAGACTTGGAACCTGATTGGACATTCACCTTTCAGCAGGACATTGACCCACTGCAATACAAACAGAACTACAAAGGATACGTCTAGATTAAAGCATATTCATGTGTTAGAATGACCTAGTCAAAGACCTGACCTAAGTCTAATTGAGATTTTGTAGGAAGATTTGAAAATTTATACTCACAAGTTCTCTATTCAGACTCTGGCTAACCTTGACCTTGAGGAAACGATGGGGCGGAAAAAGACACTAACAGCTCTATCGTTCCTGTGAAAAGTGTAGGGGAATTCATGCAAATGCATGTTCATTAGTTCAAAACTATAAAAGTCAATTATCATTCTCCTTTAAACATGCAATTATTAGCCACTACTTTCTGTTGGTCTATCATGACTAAACACAATAAATGCATCAAGTTGTGGTTGTGAAATGGCAAAATGTGACAAGGATTGTGAGGCAATGTAGCTTAGTCTTGTTGATGCGACCACTGTACTGTACTTCCAGGTCGTTGCAGGGGTAATGCCACTTTTAATGAGGCAGTTGCCAAAAACAGTTTCCGCAGACACTCACCAGTTCAAAGTTTAGGCTTGTTTGAACTGCCTCAGGTGAAACTATCAAAGACTTTGATCATACCTTCAATTTTTCCTGCACCCTGGCACAGGATAACACTTCTGAGCGTAGTTCAACAGCTGCTGCTTTCATCCACTTTATAGTGATATAAATAAGATATAGCTGAAAGTAATCGATTTGCATGATGCGTAACTATCAGGGTGGGCTTTGCTGGGTTCATGTGTATTCAGTCAGAGCCATTCCCAAAAGTCCAATTTTATACCTAAAAACTTGATTTTAGACAGCTAAGACTTTATTTTATTTAAAAAATAAAATAAAATAAAGATAACAACCCCCAGCAACCCTTCAGGACTTGGTGATTCAGGTCATTGATGTCTGCAGATGCTGAACGATCCTATCGAGTGAATATAAACCAAAATGTAGAACGAACGTATCAGGCATAAATCTATGAAATAAAGAATTAGAGCCGTTCTGCCTGCAAAAGGGGGTCCAGCCCAGTAGTACAGTAATAAACTGGCAACTGAAATATTTTGAGGTTATCACAGTAACCTCAAAATATATATATATGTATATATATTTTTTTTTTACTGCTGACCTAACACAAGTGGGCATTTTATTATTACCTGCAATTCTTGCACTGTTTTGGTGTGGAATATTTTTATGTACTCATTTTTTTGTCATGGCAGTTAAATAGGAAAAAGAAGAAATGCATGTCACTTTCTGATAAAGAGTGTTAACCACCTGAGACAAACACAAACCTGTCGCGGTGTGGAGTCGGGGTGTTGGCATATTATATCATGAAGAGTTAGAATGTGTTACTGATCATAATATTGTTTTTATGGTATGCTGCATGCATTGCAGTTCTTTGTTTTGGCCCAGTTTTGTTTTCCTCCTCAACAAACAACGACGGGGACGAAACAGTTTGTCTTGTTAGTTAGCCTTGTTTGTTCAACCTGTTACCAGTGTGGACTATCAGCATGTTAGCTGAAGGTATTCTTATAAGTCCAGGTAACTGGAGGAGTCTAAACAAGTAGAGCATATATTTTACTTTTTGTGTTTAAATAGCAAATGAACTCAGACAGCTTCCTTCAAAATAAGAGCCTTAACCATATTGCTTACTCTGAACTTCAAATAGCAAGTACCGTATTTTTCGGACGATAAGCCGCTACTCTTTTCCCCACTCTTTGAACCATGCGGCTTATATATATGAACGGTTCCAGTTTTTTTTTTACTTTGTGGAAAATACGGTAAAATTTTCAAAATATCTTACAGTATTGTCTACATTTGGATAAAAAACTTTACCAAGGTTGGGGAAATTGTGTGTCCGAGCCGTAGACTGTGATTCAGAAAATATAGTGTGTGATGATGATGATGATGATTGAAGAAATTATGAAAAACACTTTAATGCACCTACTTGTACTACTACTAATTTAGATAATGTAACAACAGCAATAATCTCTAGAACGTAAAAAAGGCTTAGTCAAACTTAAAAAGAGACCAAATTGGTTTACTCATCATCGCTAAAGCATGATGAGAAAACTTTTATTTACTCCAATTGGAGTAAATAAAAGCAACATAGCTAAATGTTTTTAAGTCTTACTTCTTGGAGAAAAATATTCAAATTTAAACTGTGTGCTGTTGAAATAAGTGACGAAGAACCAAAGTTCTAAGAATATTTTTTAAAAGGCTGTAAGAAGTCTGAATATGTCTATCAAATAACACCACAGACTTGTTTGTTTGTTTGAAAAATGTGGATGTGTGACACACCACAGCCCAGGTGATTGGCAATAAAACCCCTGAGCATCCTGGGAAACAAGATAAGCACGTTTCATTCGGTGGGTCTCAAAAACCACACAGAACAGAGGAGAAGGTAGATAAAGAGGAACAAAGAAATTAGGAGGAAAATTGGACGGCAGGAGTAGACAGACGGACGGACTCACAGAGCAGAGGGAGAAATTGCAGAGTGCAATTGGCTGGAAATAAAGAGCGACAGGATGGAAAGGAGATGCAGAAAAAAAGAGAGAGGAATTATGGGAGAGCTTCTCCTTTTGCCCTCTCTCCTCTCGTCCGTTATCGGGCACCAGAGTACTCCATCACTCCGGATCCCATCAAGCTTAAGACAGTTTCACTCTCCCCTCTCTGCCTGTGTCACTCAATCTTCAGCTCAGATTTGGCTGGAGGCTTCAAACCTACATTATGTTTTACTGCACTGGCCTTGTGGGCCACACTGGCAGCTATTTGTGGAACTGTAAAATCGCCTCCCTGCTCTCCTTGCCTCAAACTACATCACATGATTTAGTTATCATTAGGATCAGAAACACAAGATGATGCAGAGACATCAACAAGGTGACCCCGGCAGACGGCCGTTTCCACAGCCAGCAAGTCAGGGAAGTGTCCATCAATGAGCTGCTGCGGGGCAATAAACATTTGGGACCTGCGTCTCCAAGCAACCAGCAGAGGCAGATCATGACTAACAGCAGTGTGTTTACTGGTATGAACAGGTGGCTGGATGGTAGACAGTAAGTCTGCAGCAGCTTTGTGTGCTTCTTTATTTTCAGTTGTCTCAACTGTGGATGTAGATTCCTTTATCTGTAGCTTACACTGATTGTTGTTTTCTCTCCCTTGAATTTACCAAAAAATGCATGTCAATAAAGTAGAATATTACTCAAAAGTTTCAAAATTAAAACTTGTATTGATTCAGAAAGAGATACTTCACATGTTTATTTATGTTCATTTTGACGATTATGGCTGACAGCTAATAAAACCCAAAAGTTAGCTTCTCAGAAAAATTATTCTGTTTCATAATGCCAAAAGAAAAGGAATTGTTTAACATAAAATGTTATGTTCTTGTCTCCGCTGTCATCGCAAAGACAGTTTGCAGCCGAAAACAGACTGCAAAGCTGGCAGTTTACAGAGTACTGCATAAAAGCATTCTGTGAAAGGTTTAGTGGAAGAAAAAAATGTGGCTTAAAAGACAAAAGGCACACAACAGTAATAACTTCCACCTTGATAGGATTCACAAATCTTGCACTGACATGCCTGGGCCAGCAGCTCCAACAGCGTGGTGGGGGGTAATGCTGTGTAATCCCAGTCTGGTCACTTGCTCCCTCTAATCTGTTGTGCCTATTCAACTCAGAGGGGATGCCATCTCCTTCCAAAGTCAATAAGGATTTCTTGAGCTCTGTCATTTGCTGGTGTTGGTCCACTGAGTTTTATGAAGTCCAAAACCAGCATAGAAAACCAGGCCATTTAGCAGCACTTCATGCTTCCCTCTACTGACAAACAATATGGAGTCATATCATCAGACTGATGCAGGAGACTGGTGAAATAAACTCAACAGTGGGTCAGCAATGTTGTTGAATCTCATAGCATTGCTTATCAGTCTGAAAAGTCAAAAATCCAGGTATCAATCTAATAATAATAATAATAATAATAATAAAAACTGAATGAGATTCAACAGCTTTCTGGTTATGAAACTGAATCAGTCAACTTGTTAGATAGCAGGGAGATCCAAGCGTGGCGGTGCAGAGACAGTTAACAGTGCAACACACAGCAGCACTACACACAGATGATCAATACAGAAATGAAAAATGCCCTGACATGGTCAGCTCCCTCACTCTCCCAGCGTTAAATGCCGGTGAGACCGAGCTAAGCATCAGCCTTCAAAGTTATTGATGGTAAGATATCTGCAATTTAATGTAAAGCTGCAACTTGCGGATTTTTAACAACTTGGACTGAAACAGAACCCCAAAGAAAAGAAGCATTGGAACAAGATTAACAGGACATGCAGCCAACATAACAGAAGAGTCCAGCAATGAACCATGAAAAACAGAAATAGTTAATTAAATTAATTAAACATGAAATAGTCCAAAACGTCTGAAGCATTAAGGATTCCTTTTATGGGAACAAAGCGACCAAGCTCATCTCCTGAAAAACAGCCGCACAACTATAAACCATGTACTCTACACAATGCAGTCAGGCAGTAGTCATTCAGCTACTAAACCCAGACTTGGCCATCAGGTTACCAGAGCAAGTGACATGACTTGTTACTCCAGAGAATGCATATCCACTGCTCTAGTATCCAGAGGCAGCATGCCTGGTAGACTGCTACGCTGGCTTTGGATCGGATGCAATGCGTCTGATGTGTTGCATTGCATTAAGGGATGTAAGGCTTGGATGCATAAATTCAAATTCAATTCAAATTCAAACGTGCTTTGGTTATACCAAAGGGGAATTAAATGTCTTAACTCATATGTCCCAAGAATCCTCAAGTGTTGTTGTGGATGGTGACGCTGTGGCCAGAAAGGATTTCTGGTAGCAGTCAGTCCTGCAACGGCTCTGAAGAGACCTCTGACTGAAGACTGTTACTGTATGACAGTCTCATAACGATCATGCCACTCTATCAGCTCACTTTCTGGGCAGCAGAGACAACACTCCACAGTAACATGCCAGTTAATCAGTTGTTGGCAAGAACTCCATCTAGTCACATGGTTAGAAAGCCAGCCGTGTTGGAGTTGGGGATATGCTCCTTACCCACTATGATAGGTGGAAGAAACGGTTCGAACTTTCTCTTTCTCACTCTGCTCTTCCCTTCCCTGTAACTCTTCAGGGATTTGGGGTCATTGCTGAGGATGTCATAGTTCAGGTGTTGAGTTTTTGAGATGCTAATGAGCTGCTCCCAGCTGTACAAGCAAAACTATCCAACAGTGAATAAGAGAAAAAAAAATCTTCCAGTTGTATGGTACCTAACATTGGGGGGAATAACTGTCCAAATGTGCAATGCCTCAACCAAAAACATTATTTCTACAAACATTTTGGGCGTGCTGTGGTGGCGTAGGGGATAGCGCGACCCACATTTGGAGGCCTTGAGTCCTCGACGCGGCCGTTGAGGGTTCGATTCCCGGACCCGACGATATTTGCCGCATTCCTTGCCCCTTTCCTGTCAGCCTACTTTCATATAAGGGACACTAGAGTCCACAAAAAAAACCCTGAAGGGGACAAAAAAAAAATCTACAAACATTACAAATCCGAACTAACCCTACAGAGCAACCCTGACATGCTGCCACCATGACTGGTTCAATTCTAGACCCCATTGAACCAGAAAGTTGACAATCTTTACATGTGCAGCTCTGTAATTCTACATGGTTGGGATGCCAACATTCCTAATCTTTTCCATTTTTTTAACAATACATGAGGCATCCAATCATGGTACCGCAATAAAAGCAGGGAATAAATAAAAACAGGGAAGTTTATGGTTGTGACTTGACAAAATGAGGGCAAATTTAAGAGGTGTGATACCGCTGTTTGGATTACATTTTTATTTTCTTTCCAAGACTTGGTGACTCAGTAACATAATGAAGAGCTTATTCAGCATTATTTATGTGCTTCTGTTTTATGTAAGCAAAAGGGTTCACTTGCTGCAGCAATACAACGACTCCAGTAGAAAAACACCAAGGATCAGAGAACGATCAGACACAGTGTGGGTCACATGGCATAAAAACAAGCTGTGAAACACAAGAAGTTATGAGTTATCAAGCAGCTTTGCTGCCTCAGGTGGGTTTGTATGCTTGTACGTTTTTTTAATTGAATATATTATCTGTGTAGAATCAAACCATGAATATATATTATGAATTCTCTTTTTTTGTCATTTCATTCATATTTAAGGTGTTTTGGAAGGATTAGCTCGATATCATAAGCCTTCATGTAGACCCACCCACATCGCTGTGAACATTTAGCTGTACAGCAGCAGGACACACGAAATCAAGCAATAAAAATGAAAGGTAACGCAAACCACACCATTTTCCCCGTTTATCCCAAGCTCAACTTTTTCCTCCAAAGGAGAATACGTAAAGACGAGTGAGATGTTGCTCACCGTTGTAGGAGAGGCGAGGTTTGCTGAGACACATGATGAAGTGGACCTCCATCTCATTGGACGCCACAGACTTGGAGCAGACAGGACACTTGAATCCTGGGAAGATAAACAGGGACGTTCAAAAGCAAGCACCAGTTTCATCAAATCTGATAACACGTTACCAATATACAACCCAGAGGTTTAAACCGTGATTGTAAGATGTCTTTATGTTCACCAAAAGGCATGTTTAAGATTTGAAAGTGATGCACATTTATCTTCTTGTGAGATAATCTGAAGTCCAGGAGCTCTGATGATAGATTACCCATCAGAAGACCATTTAACTCTGCTGCTCAGGGCTCCTGAATCCCCTCAAATGCCAAACTTTGACAAATTAGGTGTGGAGGCAGCTCTCTGACGGAAATCCCAGTGATGTTCTTGTTGCAAATGCTGCAATACAGACCAGTTTAATGCTTATAACAGCTCAGGTTAGCTGCATAATGACTTTGATATTGCAACAACAATTATAAAAACAAGTTGTAGTTTAAAACATTAGATTGTTCAAGTAAAGCAGGACTAGAAGTTCCCAAAATTAATAAAAGAAAGCAAAGCACAATATTCAGGAGACAGTACAGCCTTTCCTGCTGTTTTTTTATTTGTGCCGATTCATATTTTCCCCTTCCTGATTAAACTCAACAGGTTTATGAGAATCTAATTACGGAGGTAAGACTGCTGTACATAATCTACAACTGATATGACAATAATAGTCATTTTTTTATATGTACATATATATATATATACGTATCTTCTGATGCCACACAGCTACAAAACTTTGACTTTTTATGCTTTTTGATATAAGAGACTGACAGAAGGTCAAAGAAGGTCATGGTTTTTACACTAAGGGAGAGCCGAAATTCACTTTTCATCTGTTTTTTCATAAATTTTGGAGCAAACTGCTATTCCTCTGGTTCCTACAAGTGAAGTAAGCAGCAGTCCTGCCTAACAGGAAAAACAACCCACATCGATCAACATTTAGCTGAACATTTATTACACAGCTAATTCTTTTTGTTGCAATAGATTATTTCAGTATCAGTGGTAATAGCGGTTACATTTTTGTTGTTAAGTAAAAGCAATGAGATCGTGTTACACATTTTTGTTCTTGTTTCTACTCAAGCTTTTGATTCCATATGAGCCCCATTTAAATCACACATATCCACCGTCCTTCATTCTCTACTCTCACTTCCACAATATACACAGATAAAGCACTGATCTGTGTATATTTGCCCGCTTTTATCCTCTCCCACGCTTTCACATACTCTCCCCTCTCTTGATTGTTTTGTAATGCCGGAGCCGCCTCAGCAGACTCCTCCTGTGCTGTTTAGACGGGGCCCATTTGGCCTAATGATATTAGTTAAACACATAACAGATAATTAGATCATCCACTGGGCCACATGAGTCGAGTTTGCTTACAGCTGAAAACAAACAAGTTCTCTGAAAAAGAGGAGCCCAAGTAGAAATGCTTTCGCTTGCTTCGCTGTCGGTCGGATCTTGTTTATTTTGACAAGATCTGCATGTTGAATATTGTTCTTCAGTGTTCAACATTGAACATTACTTATTGTTTTTACTTATTTCATAATTAAAGTTCCTTTATCTGTTTTAATTTATTTTTCTTGGTGTTAATTTCAGTCACACCTGCTTCTCAGGTCTGATCTTCCCCCTCATGTTTATGTATGTTCTTAGATTTTATTGTTCTTTGCCAGATTCTTCTTGTTTTCAGCTTCTTTCTTTTTAGTCCAGTCCTGTAACCTGTTTCATTTCTGTCAAATTTTGATAAAGCATCCCAGCGCAACATTAGATGTAGCTTTTGTTCATGAAAGCAGTTTTGACTTGTTAAAATCACTTGAATGTCTTCACCGTGGATGAAATCTGTACATGCCACACCAACAGCATCTGACCTGACTTACAACTACGTACTTTGACGAGGCCTAAAAGCCTTAATTTAATCAATTTATTTTTCTCAAAACCATCTGCAGGTTGATATGCTTGTTTGCTTTGGATCGCTCTCCTCCTGCATAACCTAAATGTGCATCACCACCTGATGAATGCACTTTCTCCTTCCAAGGATTTTCTTGCAGAGAGCAGAAATCACAGTTCCATCAAAGCATCCAGGTTCTAAACAGAGAAGCAGCCCCGGACACTACCCGACCACCACCATGTTTGACTGTTGGTATGATATTAAAAAGATCCTAAAAGCTCAATATATTCAGCAATATATTGAGCTTTTAGCTTTTGTCCACTTTTACCATTTTGTGTTTAACGCCAACATGAGGTGATCTAAGTGATGGGAAATACACAGAGATAAGGGTGGGAATACATTTGAAGGCAAGACCACCTAAGTTCGCTCACTAATGGTTTTTTGTGGTCAGTGAAGCATGCATCCAATACATCGACCATGTCTTTCGAGCAATGCAGCCCCTGAACTTGAAAAGTGCTGGAGTTGTTCTGGGGTCTTTTATTAGCTCTTAGATGAGTAGATGACTTTATCCTGGAATAATTTCAGAAGGCTGGCCACTCCTGGGAACCCTTTTACATATTTCCTCTGTGTGTGGATAAAGGCTCTCAGTGTGATTCACTGGAGTCCAAAATCTTTAGAAATGGCTTTGTAGCTCTTCTTGGCAGTAATCAGGCCTAGGTCTAGCTTACGAAACTGAATTTGGCATTCCATTTATGTGGTGAGTCACATTTAATTCACCATTTCCCAGGAAATGAAATAATCTTGCACATGACTGGTATAGATAAGTGTATCTCTTAATGAATGAAATAACAGAAATTATTCTCAAGTTTTTCCAAAACTTGAGAAAATTAACCAACTCCATGAGTTGAACATTAATATATATATTTTTTTTACAACCCAACATAAAATTTTATTGCATCTGAGGAATTGTGTGCCTTCAAGGTTTTATCCCCTGCATGTCGCCCTCACTTAAAATCCTCAAAAAGTTGTTTTATAGTAAAAATTGGTTTGTGTCAGCAGTTGTACACGAGGCCTTAAGTTTTATAAACTCTAGCATTGTTTGCTAAGAAAACTGCTTCGGTACATAAAACTGTTCGAGGTACAGTAGTTTGACAAATTGTAGTGTTACCCAGAAATGAATTCAGTGTATGCAGTATATTCTATGGCAGCTGACCCACTTTTCCCTCGGCTGCTATTTTCAGATGATCCAAGGGGACGAGCAGGGAAGAAAGAAATGAAGGAAATGAGAGAAAAAGATGTAGAAAAGGAAGGTGAAGGAGCTGAGCTGTTTGGAAGAGAAATAAAGGGCTATGATGCACCGTCCAGGCGGGATCGAGCTGAGGTTTCAGCTGAGCAGAGCACCGCAGATCCTCCAGGACGTTTCACATTCAAGCAGCACATAAGGTCAGATAGGGACAAAAATAAATCACAGGACTGGATCATAAATTAATTATACTGGTGCTTATGTGAGAATGTGCCTGTGGATGTGTGCACAGGCCTGTGTGTGTAACTGTATTACGCGCTCTGAGGATTTGGTTTAGGTCACAAAGAGACATATTTCTCAAATATAGCTCTCTGCTGTGGTCTGCAGCTATTTACTCTTAATGCTACGCAGCACTTTTAAGACTAACTTCTCACTAATGGCAACAACAACACCAACATGGAAACAGAAATCATCCTGAGCCGAAATAAACATTTAAAAGAGCCCAGTGTATTTGGATGAAATTTGAAATTCAAAGGAACGAGCAGCATGGTACAGAAAGTGCTGACCCACATGAAAGCTGTCTTAGGTATGTCTATAATCTGCACCTTTGCAGAGATATACTATTTGAGTTGAAAAGTGCAACACATTTAAGTAGGTTTGGACCATTTAAAAAACTCTTGCACAGCTTTTTCTAGACCAGAGAAGGTCCATAGAGCCACTGCACTGCAGTTGAGGAGAGACATTTGTAGAATTTAACACCGATTTCCAGATAGGATTTCTGGACATCAGAACATCAAATATGAATGATGTGTGTGCATCGCAGTTGTTGGTAAGTTACTATAGTTTCTGGCCAAGGGCGGCACAGCTCAGGGGGTGGCAGGAGCCGAAAAATAATCAATAATTTATCCACAAAACACCTCGTGCTTACAGTAACTGAGGAAATGATACAGCTGAAGTTGGTGTCTGACTCATTGTTAAAGTAAGGGACTAGTTTGGTGTTTTAAAGGTATTTAGGAAAGGTTTGACAATCTTTACATATAGCAGCATTAGCGCCAGCTAATCGAATATGGCTAAACCAGCATCAGTGCAGTTGTAATTGAGACATTTGGTTCCAGACTATGATGACATTTTTGTTTGTTTGGTTTGTAGAACTGCTTAGCTGATGAGTCTGGAAGACAATAATAAAAGGAAAAACATTTTCTGATACAGCTGCAGAAAGTCACAATTAGAAAGTCTTTAAAATCTGCAACATAATATGTTGAAATTGTAAACACTAAATTTGTAAAAAAAAAAAAAAAAATCTCTGCTTAGGAAAATAAAATTGTCTGTTGTAAATTGTTTTTAGACACAGAAGGTAAAATTATATTGTTTTAAAATGGAAAAAGAAAGACTGCCAGCTCATTTCTTTGCACTGCTGTAGTGTAGCTGCTGTATAAATGTCCATTCATGAATTGAAAGCGAGCCCTGGAACTAAGCTGATTGTTGTGTTATCATGTTTTCGCTCAGGTGTGCCATGTTTTAGTGATGGAAAACGGTGAATCAGAGTTGCAGGGAAAAAGCAGCGCTTTGCTGCGATATTAATTAACATGCAGCGAGGAGCCAGGATCAAAGCTTAATAATGACTCATGTGTAAAATCTGCTGTTGGACTTCCAGATTGGATTTCCCAACAGCTGGCTCTTTGCAGGCATGGGAGCATCTTACTGAATCATGATTGCAGCGGCCACGCCTGATTGGTCAAATTAAATTCAAGGTGACTCCTTATACACTGACACAGAAGTGCTTTAATTTGCATCAAGTGTGAAGGCCAAATTAGAAAATCACTAAGGGTCTGACTGTAGTTACTGTGGAGATATGATGATGAATAAAAACACTTTAGTGCATAAAGCTTTAGTGCAGCGACAGTTGTGGTTATAAAACCAGCATCTTTACTATTTTTCTGTATTTATTTCAACACCAGAAAACCCTTTGACAGGTTCGTCATTAAGCCACTCTTGCTTCCAGTAGAGACGAGCTTAAGTCTATAACTAAAAGGTTGAAAACATGCCGTCTTCATGAGGAAAAATGGAAAAATAGATAAAAGACTGAAGCATATTGATTCTAACCAGTCAGACATAAAACTGCTAAATCAGTGCCAGTCCCAACAATACAACTGATGGTGGGATTATTACGTTCACATGAAGAAATGAAAGCAAGCTGACAAACAATCTTGAACAAATTTCACAGCAACGCAACTATAAAGTGAGTGAGACCGAACTATTTAACAGGGAAGTTTTCAAAGACGTGTTGCCTTTGAACCATTCTGGGAAGCTTTCAAACTGGACAGTTGTTCTTAAAGATGGTGTCACTTCAGTCGACACCAAGGTTTCCAAGGAAACCCAATCTGAACATCCATCTTAAAACAGTTTTGACCAACAGAACCACAATATATTGGTAAGAGAAAGTTCAAAAAAAGCATTGTCATGGAATGATCAGCTGAAGGAAAGGACACGACGTGTTAACAGTGCAAATAATAACTGTACTTAGAAATTAACACGTCCCATGTTAAAGTAGGGAAAATTAACAAAAAGAATGAAGAAATTGGAATTTCAAGAGTGAAAATCAGAGACTTTTAAACTTACTTACAGCTGTTTATCTGGATTTCTGGCAGCATGTATCTTTTTTAAACCTTTCACGCAGACTGTACTATACAACCTTCATGGCACCCCTGTTAAAAAATTTCATGCCTGGAAAATAGCACTCTGTTGTCCTATGCTATTTGCTTCATACAGAAGATCTGGGCTCTCACCTATTGAGAAATAATTGCTTCTTGGAGGCATGAAGTGTGTTAAGGTTTTAATTTTTACCCAGTTGCTAAAGTTTGCCCGTGACTAACTAGTACACTCAGCCCAAAGCATATTTTATCATCCCTGAACGCCCAAACAACCATTGTCCAGCCCTGAATGCCTCAAATGCAAGCTGGAATGAAACATGGACTGTTTCCGCACTCACTCCGGCTGTTTGTGTGTCTGATCTCTATGAAATTATTTTTTTAAGAGTATCGCTTTTAACGTTTCTTTGCTATCAAAAATAAATACAATTTAGAGTCATAATAATATGAAATTACACCAAAACAAAACTCAGAAGCTTGTTTGTCTGCAGCAGAGCTATAACTAATCCCCCCACATGCCGTTCTAGACATGCCAGTTTGTTGCGAATCAAATCCTTTACAGTCATGGGAATAATTAAGCACAACCCACATTTCGGCAGACACTGGAACCACCCTTATCAGCAACACCTTAAGAGAACTTGAGTAGCTGTGTTCCTCTCTTCTAAACAACAGAGCTTCAGTTCATTTCTGCACATCTCCCTTACGGTTTGAGGAGTTTGCGCTGGCATTGCTGCAGAGGTCTTTTGGTTCATGCGATGCTACCAAAAAAGCTACAGCATTTTACGCCCTTCCTCATCGTCCTACTATGAAATAATAGGACGATGTTAAATAAAAGTTAAAAGCCTGACTCTTCAGGCCTTTAACTTAGGCCTGAAGATTCAGAGATGGGGTTTCTTAAGACTTCTTTAATTTGAATTAGCTGGAAATCCTGGGAAGATTGGCAGCTGTTTAAAAGCTTTTCAGTGGTGAATAACCTTTATCTCTGTAGGATAATGGACTTTTAATTGTTCAGAAACGGTCTTATAACCTTTCCTGGATTAACAGGCAACAATTGCTTCTGTAAGGTCATTGCTGATTTCTTTCCTCGGCATTGTTTAAACACACACCGAAATGTTAAAACTGCTGCTTGATAGAGGCAGTCTCGCACTCAAGTGCATTTGATTAGCAGCACCTCGTTTCCACTTTTTACCTCCTGAAGGGTTTTCTTTTTTCACACAAGTTTGATTCATCTTTTATGAATGGGTAATATTTGGTGGAACTGGTTGAGTGTTTTTTGCAATAATTGTAGAGCCTGTTAAAAGCCAGGCCCATTTTTGTATCCTCAGATGTGGAACCTTACAATTAAAAATGGGTATAATTTGGGTTTTGTTTTTGTCAGTTTGAGTACAATAAGGCTAATAAAAATTATTTTTTTTTTAGCATGTGTGATGTTAAGCATGAATCAGCTTGGGACTTTATGTGGTTTAATTTTGAGTATGACACTAAAACTAAATACTATTCTTTCACGATTCCAGTGTTACTCCATGTCCAGCTATATAATTACTGATGTGCTTCTCATGTATCAACTCACCAACGATAAAGACTAATGAGCAATGAATTATAGTGGTACACAGCTCAGCTGCAGCAGACAGCATGATTAAAACATGCATAACTGTCTCGTGCTGATGAGCGATGACCGTTCTGGACCGCATACGGCCAGAGTCATAAATAGGAGTCAGACTAAATCAAACTGGCGCCTCGGACCATAATGGCTGCACAAACAGCTTCTCAGATCCAATCAATACCGTGATTCAATTCTGACCGTGTTTAGTTCTATCGAAGCGTATCTCTAAAGCAATAATTACTTATTACTTATTGTTATTGTTTCCTGTTCTTTGTCGCTGTGCACTCAGCTTGATAGCTGTCAATAGGACAGACAGACAGTGTGGCAGAATGGGAAGTCCTATTTAACTGTGCAATAAAATGAGGATCACAACAGTCCGGGGGCAGAGATGAATCATCCAGGCATCTACTTCATGGTGCAGAAGTGAGGAGGAGGAGGAACGAGAGAGTGCGAAGAAAATGAGGGGACAGTGGAGCAGAGCAAAGCGAGCGGCGAGACAGAGAAGTCAAAGGGGAAAGATGAAAAAAAGATTGCTCTGAGGGGCAAACGCTACGGGTAGAAGCAAAAAAAATATAACAAAAAAAAACTGAAAGGAAATCCAGGCTGGCGTATGACTGAGAGGAGAGGCAGCGGCTGAGAACAAACTGAGCAGAAAGATAAAAGGACAAGGGGAAATGTGGTGGAGATGAAAAGGGCAGATCGATGTGAGAAAATAAAGCAGAGAATTATACCGACTAAACGCAGAAGGAAAACGATTGTTAAAATTCTGAAACTCTCTTTGAGTTCTTTGTTTTCTAAAGCTTCAGTACAGTTAGTGAGTGACCATCGGACCATGCGACGGATTTGATTTTCCCATCCGTGACCTGAGCAGAAGGGTGATTCAACGACAACTGGGCCATTCATGCATTTTTTTTAACAGCGCATGATCTCTCTCTGAGCCATTCGAATGGAGAATCAACCAAGACCTGTAATCAGAGGTCAGGATGGATGGATCTATCATTATTTGGAAATTGGCCACAGTAGAACCAATTGCTGATACTCCAAAAATCACCAATCTTGTGTAATTTGAGGACTAACTTTTCAACACATCTAGAAACAGAGGAAGAGAATCTCTTACATGTAAAACGCAGAGTAAAGTCAGGCAGGTCAAGGTGCTTTGTAAGCTGAGAACATGGCTGGCTCCACAAATTCAAGATGCTTTCATCAATTTGTGCTCTAATTCAGGAAGTAAGGACACAAGCACCCAGGAAATTCGGCAACACACGTACACACGCAAACACACGAACGCAGAGTCATGCTGAGATTTCGCTCTAGCAGACAGGCTGAAGGGTGAGATTCTCCTGCAGAAGCACAACAAAGCCACTCTGGGGGTTTAGCTCTGTGGCACTGCAGACTGAAGGCAGAGATTTAACACACAGAGGCACGTCAGGCAGGCAATGTCAGCCACACAGATCACAGTGGAGGGGAGAGAAGACACCATTAATACTACAGATGGAAAGTGTGAGAGCAACTCTAGTGGCACTGCTTGTCACGCTCGCGGAGCCGACCAGCTGAGAGGATGGATGTGGAAAGGAGAGGGCACAGGTCTTGTAGCGATACATCATTCAGAAAAAACTAATTTACCCAACTGCATTCGAATGCTTGTGTTTCCAGACCTAACAGAGGTGGAGGACAGCCAGTTAGCATGAAGCTACCGCACCTCCATCAATGAGAATTAGGCCAAATTTAACTCGGGTGGCTGTTTATGAACACATGAATTATAAAATGATTGTCAACTCAAGCTGCAAATCATAGCTAGCCATTGCTTCTGTAAATAGAAACATTTACTCAATACAAGTATAAAACTGTTAGCCTGTGTTTTGGATTCTTTTACTCTTGTTCTTTTTGTAGAAAGGACACCTCGGGGAGCGCATCTTTGTTAAGCCGTGTCTGTTTCTTAGATGGAGCTATTGATGGAGCAGCACTGTCGATATCTGAGTGTACTCCATTTGTTTTCTTTCCTGTAGGACGTATTTACGGCCCGGTTCTATGTTTGAATATCTTCCTTTGGAGCAGTTGGTGTAGCTAATATTGACATTAATGATGTAAATGCTCCTTGTTTATTCATGTAGAAATTACGTCTCGAGCAGTGATATTGTATTTAGTTGTGTACCCTTAACAGAGCTATTGACGGAGCTGCTGTTAACTTTGTAATGTCTTTGGACTTTTCCATTGAAAGTGCTGCTCTTCCTGCGCATCAATGTCTAGTTACGTCTCTCTATTGTTAAAAGTCAGTCAATCGTTTCCACTGTCACAACAACCTTGCTCAGGAAGAGGGTTTGCTGCAACAGCAATGACTTGGTGCAATTAGTTTTGCTTCCTCAGGTTTTTTTTACAATCAACTTAAATGGATTGCATAGTTTTACAATATTGTCTGAATTGGACTTTATATAATTGGTTCTGAACAGAATATGTCATATATTCAGTTAAGTAATGTGGTCCAGTAATGTATTGTTTTGCAATGAACTGGATTTAAATTTGATTTGGACCAAAGTAAATTATACATGTTACCAAATACACACTGGACCTGTTTTACTTTCAAGGTGCCTTTGACGTGTGATGTAATAAAACTGAAGTCAATTTTATAAGTAATTAATTTTAATGCCCCCCTGGACTCTTAATTTATTTTGTTTTTAAGTGCAGGTGATGCGTTTAAAGTCACACATAATAACAAAGCAGCCTGCATCAAGAGAAGCATCCTTTCCTTTTTTACGCCTTGGAGTCCAACAGAAAGAAAACCGATCGTCAGCAGGCCACCACTGCCACGACCATAAACGGCAACCCTGGAAACTGGAGGCTTCATTACATCACAACTTACAACTAACGCCTCTCGCGCCAGCAAACTCTCTGTACCTTACCGAAAAGACCGGCAGTTTCCATGGGAACAAGACAGAACAAGAAAAAGAGAAGGATGGAGAGACACGGGAGAGGATGGATGCTGGAGGTGTCGAGAAACAAAGAAAAGCAGAAAGAAGAAGATCTGTTTTTTGTTTGCCACAAGAGAAAATAATTCAACCTTATATGCAGGGAGAGGAAAGAGACAAGTATCCATACAGTCTGTGTTTTGGATGTGGACCATCCGGCCGTCAGCAGAGGTGAAATAAGGATGTTTACTCTGAAGAGAGTCCCTGAATGCTCCGTCAACCCCTAGGAGTCCGTGTCCTCTGAGACCATGTGGGGGCCAGACAGGGATCGGTAAACAACACTGTGAACAGAAGCCACTCCTAACAGCGGTCACTGTGCAGCTTCACTCGTCCCTCAGCACCAGCTGTTATATGAGCACTACGTCAGTGAAATGTCTCTCAATGTATCTGGAGGAGTCATTGAAGACATTCCGCTGAGCCAAACAAACAAACGCCAAAATAACCTTCAGTTAAGAAAGAAAGTGTTTGACAGATCGGTGAACTCGGTTTTTCTGCTCCTCAATTATCAATAATCTGTGGAAGGATACCGTGAACACATTCCTCAGGGTTGTTTCAAGGCACCTGGTGTTGACTTGTCTCTCCAAAGTTTTGGATCTGTTTTCAAGCTTGAGCTGAAAGCAAACAGCCCTGATAACCACACACCTTCTTAACGATTACTCTCCTCACAAGAAATGACTGAGAGCTTGGAAACATTACTTAACAAAGAGATTGAGAAACAAATGGCGTTCAAACAAGCAGCAAAAATAAACTCATGACACCATTCTGCTCTTTACCCTTCAAGGCTGTTATTCAACAGATCCACTATTGTTTAGCACTTAGCTTGCTCTAAAGTGGAATATTTCAGAAATTATGTTGCTCAAGTGTGATTTTGACCCATTTTTCTACAGAAACAGTCTTCAAATTTTGAATGGGTCCTGCTGCACTTTGATCTCCAAATGATTTGAATGGGACATTCTAGCAGTTTTACTTTCTTTCGCTGAAACCAATTAAGATTTTTCTATGATTATGTGCTTGAAACTATTGTCTTGCTTAGAAATCCATCATCTTCAGATTCTTATCAAAGATGTCCTGGTGCATCTCCCATTCCTTCAATGATATGAAGTCTGCCAGCACCATACGAGCGTAAAACTGAGAAAAAAATGGGCATGTTCAGTAATTATTTTATCCACTCTTTGTTGCTTGAGGTTTTGACTCCTGGTAGGGTGTCCAAATGTCAATCAGTCTCAGGGTTGGTCATCTTGAAAACTAGCAGACCATAAATAAACCTAATCTAAGGTGTTGAGGGTCCTAAATTTCTGAGAGGGCTATAAGAGCTTGGTTGTAATCTCAGTTTTTTTATTAATTTTTTTTTATTTCATTGCTCCTCTCCGTTTTTACCTCAATAAGACCAGTTATGCAACAAGAGCAATATCCTTCCTTGCAGAACAAACACAGGACCCGGCGTCTTTAAAAACTCTCTCTCAAAGTAAAAGAAATGTAAAAAGGGATCAAACAGTGCAGCTGTAAAAAGCCGGCGCTTTGGCTCCAGTTACTGACCAAGTCCCAGGTGTATCTTTAGAGAGAGTGTTTGCTGTGCTCGGCGGTTATGACATCAAGGCGTTGCCCATAGAAACAGTCACTGAGGCTGCTACAGCTTATTATCAGACAGTACATGTCACTAAAAGTAAATATTGACGATATGCAGATCATTTTAAAGTGTTGCAAAGTGTTGTTTGCTTTACGGCGTTTGCAAACACCATTTGCTTTACTGTAAATGGTGTTATTCTGCTAGATTTCATTTTCTGTTCATTTTTTAAACGCGTTTCTCATTTCTTGGTGAATATTTGTGTCATAATTTTTGAGGCAAATGGCAGATTGAAGTGCAGACAGGAGTAAGTCAGTCATATGATGATTTAATAGCATGTATGGACATAGGAAGTTAGAAAAATGGCTCCAGTGGGAATATATATACACACTCACAAGGGTAATTAAGGGGATGAGGAACAGCTGGGACTAATTTCTGGGGAAGGAAAAGACATTGAATATGGAACACAAACATGACTGAGGTAAAATATGATCCACAATGCTAATCAATGCTCAACAAGGAGCAAATACTCAAAAATTATGACAATATGGTAGTTTGCTTCACTGTTTTCTGTATCTTCTCAGTGATTTTCTTGCATACTGTTGACATGCAACAGTATGCATGTCAACAGTATGCATGACCGACAATATAGTTATTGTCGGTCCTTTAGTTGATTCTATTATACTTTTTAAGTTTGCTATTCTTTAGAACTGTCTTATACGATTCTTGTCAAACTGTAATATAATTTTCTGCCTCCTTGTACTTGTTTTTATTTTTTTATGGTCTCCGTGTGATGGATGTGTGGCACTTGCTGTCTGTTGGTGCACATTAATCATTCCCTGCTAACCAGCATTCACCTGTTTGTGTGTGCGTGATGCAGAAATCATTCATGGATGTAATAGTAACGATTAGGTGACATTTGCAAAGGTCAGCATGCGTATGTTTGTGTGTTCCTTTCTGGAAATCCACCAGCAATGAGGAGCTAAATGGTTGTCAGAGCAACAAAGAACCCATCTCCAAACGCCTTCTTGCAGTCTCTCCTTCCCTCCCCGTCGTCTTGCTCTGCTCCTCCACGGTGTGTTTGTCTGTCTGTGTCCTCGCAGGCCTCCCGAGCACGCAGCACGCCGAGTTACCGGGGAGAGAAAAGACGAGGAAAGATGTGGGGAGCGTGCGACGGAGAGGAACCAGAAATACATTGCGACGCTGACCTACATTCTCGCTACCAGACACTTCAGCAGCACAGATGTTGCTCCATCCCGTCGTTCCTTAGCTGCAACATGCGACCACAACATCTGCCTGCACCGATGGCAGCCTCATTTTGAGCTTCTGTGTATATCCAACGAACGCTGCCCATCAGAAGGTTTTGTTTGTATTTGCTTGTGTGCACCAGTGATGGGGAGTGTAGGAGGATTTGCAGCGATTTCTGTGCTTAAAGCGGCACCTGACTTATTTAGTGTCCACGTTTCTGTTAGGAGTGTGGACGCCACTGCACTCCTGTTAATAATCTGCATCCGGTAGGCTCCATTCAGCCCTCCAAATCCTAAACCTGATGATGCAAGCATCAGGGATGAAGACTTATTTCAGGCTTCGCATGTTTAATATTTCTCGAGTCGAGCTGCATCCTGGTCTCATTGCTTTGTCTTGAGTGCAACATAGAAAATCCCTTAATATACCGTTTTGGTCAAGATTAAAAAATATATTAACTTCCACAGTTTATCAACTAACAACCTCAACATATTGCATTGGATTTGATGTAACTTCCTTGGAAGTGGAAGGAAATTGACACGTGGCTTTAAAAAAAATGCTTAGTAATACCAAACTGCAGTGTGGCGTGCATTTGTATTCAGCACTCCTGAGTCAATACTTTGTAGAGCCACCTATAATTACAGCTGCAAGTCTTTTGGGGTTTGTCTCCACCAGCTTTGCTCATGTACAGACTGATAACTTTGCCCATCCAGCCTTGCAGAACAGCTAAAGTTCAACCAGAAAGAGAGAAATTGTATTTAGAGGATCTGTGAGCATCAATTTTCAAACCTTTGCCACAGATTCTCAATTGGCCAGGATTTGTCTGGGTCATTCTAACACATGAGCACGCTTTGATATAAACCACTGCATTGTAGCTCTAGCTGTTATGTTTACACTTGTTGTCCTGCTTGAAGCTGAGCCTCTGTCACTGTATCATGTTCTCTAACAGGTTTCCTTCTAGAATAGCCGTGTCTTTAGTCACATCCATCTTCCTGCCAACTCTGACCAGATGATCCCCACGACGTCATGCTGCCTCCACCATGTTTCACCATGGGAATGATATGCACGGTTGTTGTTTTTTGTTTTGTTTTGTTTTTATTTTTATGTAGGTTGATCTGATGCAGAGATTTGCAGGTAAGCTCAATTTTAATGCCATCTGACCAGAGCACCTCCCTCCACATGCTGTGTGTTTTCTGCACGCCTCACAGCTAACCGCATCATTTTAAAGGTTAGCTCGTGTCTTGTTAGGTTTGCAGTTGTGACATCCTCTCTGTTTGCAAATGATGAACTAAAAAGTGTTTTGTGAGGTCTTCGACGTTTGGGATATTGTTTTAAAATGTAATATTTCTTTAAGATTCTGCAAATCTTCATCCCTGACCGGTCGGCTGTGTTCCTTTGTCTTCACGATGGCGTTTGCTCTGTAATCTTCTTAACAAACCTCCACAAAACATCTGAATTTATTTCTCACAAATATTACGTAGGTGACTTTTGAAAGCAGTTATATTTTAATTAGGGCTATTAGAGTGAATATAAAGCACTGAATACATGCATATCACATATTTGAGAAATTAAATATCAAATAAATAATAATAATAATTCTCCTAAAACTCCTCTCACATAGTTTCCATGCATTATTATCAGAGGTTGGAGTAATTTGGGGTGCTGCATGTTTTTTGTGAACTTTTTCTTAAGATATTACTATAGGTGGCTTCTGTGGATGAATAACTAAAGTGATTTCTGTCTTAATCTTATCTAACTTATGCTGTTCATGTATTTGTTGCCTCGTACACAGGTGATGGAGTTTAGGGTTCCAGCGGCATTTACTTCGGTTTCCAGTCACATCGACAAATGGCAGCATGTTCAAAAAAAGAAAACAGAAAAACACAACACCACAGATAACTCTCCGTATAAAACGATCCCCACGCCTGTCTCTATGAATGTTTGCTTCAGAGCAGAAAACAAACTCGATGTTGTTCTTGTTCTCGCTTAATGATGAATAATGTGCCGGACTAATCTTCCAGGCGGAGAGGAACTCTTCTGAACGAGTGCAGCGCCACTTCACTATTTACATTTAAATTAGAAAGCACCTGCGTGCGGAGGTGAAGGATTTGCTTTGTCTGTAATCTGAGAACAATGGCGAGCAGACATCCACTCATGACGCAGGGCGGAGGGGTTGGGTGGCGACAGAGGAAGTGATGGTGTTTCTGAGTAATTGCTTTGCCTCTCGGAAAGGTGAGTGACGGTGGGAGGGGACGTTTTCAGCGGAGTTTGTGTTTTAGCGTCAAACATCTGACATTATGCTCTAATGTCAGATATTTAAGTGTTTATTTTTAAAGTCTATAAGTAACACGTTAATAAAAATGAAGTTTTAATGTTTTGAAAGTTGTTTTGGAAGTTCAACAGATGAATATGAGAAACATATTCCCTCCACTACCAGGCTTTTAAAGTCATTTAATGTTTTGTGGCCTCAATGTGCTTTTTACTTGTATGTCTGTTGCTCATTTTTCATTTCTGTGGAGAGGGCTCACTCCGCTGCCCTCATTTTATAGAAGAGGGTTTGTTTCCTTTGATTTAGTGCTGAAAATAGTAATAAATTTTATTTGAACTCCCTTTTATTTTATTTTGTTGCAGTGTGGTCAAAAATAGCTTTTTGAACTGAAATGAATAATAAGAAGAGCACCACTACTGAGTGATCACTTCTCCAGAACTAAGTCTGATTGAAAATCAAAGGAGTCCAATTGCACAGGATGAATGTAAATAGAGGAGGAAAAAGTCCCAAAATTACTTCTCGCCTAAATGTTTCATGTCACAAAAATCTGGCATTTCAACATGAGTGTGTAAACTCTTTGTAGCCACAATGTAACTTAGGAAGCCAAAAGGAAACAGATGAGAATCAAACAGTTTGTCCTGATATAATACGTCTTATTTTCCACAGAAATTAAACAAAAGATTCATCTAAAATATATATATATATATATATATATATATATATATAAAATCTGACTCATTTTCAACGGTAGAATACTTCAGCTCAGGTTGTTGAAAAAAATATATTTGTCAGCTGAAAACCAAGTGATAAATGAAATCAATGACAGGACCAGCTATGGCTGCCGAGATATGTGTGATCTAAGCATCGAGTGAGTCCAGTTATTGTTTTTAGTCCCTGTTCTGCTCAAACCATCAATGTAATTAGGCGTTAAGACTGCTTTTGCACCTTCGAGGGCGCCGCTGGGGGAATCAGCAGCCAAGGTCGGCGGGGATTAAATGTGTTGGTCAGAAAAAGAGTGCAAATGCTATATTGATTAAGCACTGATGCTGTATTGACAAAATGTGTCAATAAAGAGTTGGGAGGGCTGAGGGTGGCCCCCTGCTCTGAGGAATGAGTGTGGCTGACTGATAGATATACGGTAAAGATTGTTAAAGCACTCGGTAAGACGGTAAAGTCAATTATCTGTTTGCGTTGGGATGTTCTGGATAAAAAGCTTCCCTATGAGAGCTACACCACGCTAACACCCCAACACAATGAGCTAAACTCATCCTGCTTGTGATTAATTCAACCGATAATCAGTTCCCTTTTGCATCTTTGCCGCTCTCAGCCCACTTGTTCTCATTCCTGCGTTTTTGGACGCATTAATCACTCAGAGTCCAGTCAGGTCTCCAACTTTAGCTCACTTATTATTTCATGCCTTCATGCCTCTCACTGACACCAGATGTGGAACATCAAATCTAATCAAAGCAATTATGATTAATCAGAGCCAAGCCTTCTGCAAGCAGAACCGAATCAAAGCAGAAAAAGTCAGATGTTAGAAAACACGGCTGGTCCCCACAGCCAGAGACAGGTAGCGACTTTGCTTCATTTTAGGGGTTTACAGCGGATAAAATTACATAAGAATACATTTATGTGCCCTGGCTTTGGAAAATACAAAACAGACTTCTGTAAGCACAAATCTATTACATGTCAATAAGACGTTTTCCAGCTAGTTAGGATGAGAATTCACCAGAAAATTGTGAAACAGTTGCTGCCCAAAAAGGGGCGAAACACAGGGCAGAGATCTACGGCAGGAAAGGTTTAGAATGGCCAAGGAAAAATCCAGACAAGAACTTGTTTGAGAATGTGTGGCGAATTTTGCGAAGCGATGTTCACCGACACTCTTCATTCAGACGGAGCTACTTTCCAAAGAACAGTGAATCAAAACTGCAGCCTGTTGGTGTATAAAACTGATGGAGACAAAACCCCGCACTTCTGACAAATACAAGTGCAGTAAAGGATTATTCAACAAAGCTCAGAAAGGTGAATACAAACACTTATCAAAAATGTTGGAAACCGAACATTCTTTTCATTCCACTTAATTATTGTATGCTTTTCATTGATCTATCACAAAGCGCTGTACTTGAAGAAATGTTAACGCTGGCTTCTGACATAAAGCTCAGCCACACATGAACAAAGTATGACTCCCAAATCAGCTAAATTAAAGTTTGAATCTCTCATGTCGATCAACTGCAAGAAAAACTCTTTGCCGGTGAATGACAGAGAAAATCAGCGCTGTAGCTTCCAGGCGTAATAGAAAATGACTTGACGGCTCTATTTTGTTAATGCGGCTATATCAAGATTGTTTTACTGATCTCATCTGCAGACTGCAGCTCCTCGACGTGCAGTCCAAGCAGCCATATGTTGTGTCAGCAGAGGCACAGACATGCTCAGATTTGCGTTGTAGAAACATGAATGAGTGTTGTAAAAACCCCTCAAATCTGCTTAGGTACCAGTGCCAAGCTGCAGTCATTTAATGCGGCCCGTTGTGGTGCATTTGACCTTCGACCGCCGCTGGTCCAAAGATAAATGGGAGGCGTCTTTACCGCTGCTGCTTTCTGCATGCGCGTTTAGCAGAGGATGCAGGTAACTGCATTACTGATGCGGCTGCGGCGCTGTCGGCGGTTTGAGTTGTGATTAACATCGGCCCGCGTCTTTTAACATCTGAAGAGAGGTCCATCAGACACACAGGCAGACAAACGGAGACCTCCGCAGCACCTCTGGCTCTTTGTCTGGAATCTTAAAAAGAGAATCTGTTCTCTCTCCTGAAGATCATTTGGTGCTCTTACTCACGCCCCTGCTCCCCTTTTTGTCCTCACACACACAACGACGGTCTTAGAGCAAGCAGAGAGACGACACCTGTGGCCTGTCTGATTAAGAGACATTTTATTTTTAAAAAATACTCATGAAGAAAAGACACGGCTCTCTCCCTAGATCACGTCGGAGAATAAAACAAGTATTTCTGTGTGTGAGCTGGTTGGTTTATGGTGCCTGAGAGAGAATTTGCTCCACTGTGGCTGCGGTGCTAAAGCTGAATTTCATATGAACTGATACTTCAGGAAAATGTGGTGCTGAAGTGTGTTGTTCAGTTCCTTACAAAGGTATTTATTGAAAAGCTAAAGTTTCAATCTATTTTATTGGGATTTCATGCAGCAGATAAACATAACGTGGTTGATGGGTGTGTGGAATTCTCATTTGTATCTCAATCTGGACTTTGACTGGGCCATTGCAACACATGGATAGGTTTTGAATTAAATTATTCTCTTGTGGCTCCTGTTGGATGTTGGCATAGAGATTAAAAAGTCCTATTTCAGTCTCATCTATTTCAGAGCACCTTCCTCCACGTCTGCCGTCACTCTGCATGGCAAGCCATAAACAGGATTTCAATAATTCAACAATCATAGCACTCGTCCTTAAAGGCCAGACTTGTCCAGCGCAACTAATAATTGTCGTGTCAACATATCTGCCCATCAGAGCTGTGGATCTGAGCTAGTACCAGTGTGAAAGGAGAGATTTTTAGATTTGCAGGGTTTTTTGAACTTGACAATTATGCAGTATCTCTTGTTAATCTATCACGTAAACCACCAGTGAAATACATTTAAGTTCTTCATCGTAGCTTGTCAAAATGTGGAAAAGTTCCATTAGTATTCAAAATATTGAGTACTACAGAGCTTAGAGCCAAGATAATGTTGCTTCAAAATGTCAAGACTTTATTTGATCAGCATTAACTCCTGAAATGTCAGTAATTTAGTACCTTAAGTATCAAAATGTTTCTTCTAAAAGAACTGCAAAAAAAGACCAGAAAGAACAACTTGGAGGACTAAAACATGACAAATGAAAGTTTCCCATAAATACAAAGTCAATTTAAAATGCTTTGCAAGGTCAAAATAAATCTGCAGAAAATGTACTCTGAGGTTATTTCTCGAGAACTGGCCGGTCTGTTTTCAACAAATCATAAAGAACCAGTCTAGAAAACACATTGTCACATAATAAGTAAAAAAAAATATTTTCAACAAAAATAGTTTTGCACTAGAAACGTGCAAAATGACGTGTTCCACCAACAATCTGTTTCAGCAAAAGGATTACATTTTCTTTTAAGAAAAAGTTGCATAAATGGATCAGCTTGTGAATACTATCTACAGTATATACAAACTGTATTTTTCAAATAATTGTTTTGTTTATTAAGGGGAGACCGAGCCAGCAAAATGTGAAACATAGATCTTAAAAACATTAAGTAGGACTGAATAATCCTAATTATTATTAATCTCATGCCACAACGAATGGACCTTTTAATTATTTAACTCCAGAGAACGTAGGTGTAGAGGACAATAATATTTTCACACAGGGTAAAGTTTGTTTGAATATCTATGTTCTCTTCATAAAACGAATCATGATTTGTTCTTTATCTCTGGTTATCTTTGGCTAATATTAAAAAGTGTTTCTGACCAGAAACATGTTATTGGTAATCTATACACAGGCTTTTAAACAGGTCTGGCTCGTGCGCCGCTAACAAACTTTGATTCAAATAAACGAGATCCCTCTTACAATTTTGTATTCTGACTACTCTTCATAGTCAGACATTGCTTGGTGATTTCCCACAGTGCTTGATTTTTTTAATATCAGTTAAAAGTCTTTAATTTATGGCGGTGGGGGGGGTTAAAACAGAGCGATGCCACATGTGAAAAAGCACACGATTCTCATAGTCTTTAAATGGAAACATATCTTTTTTATTTTTTCAAACTCTGAAGTAATAAGCTGCAGAGCTCTGGAATGCCCCAAAATCAAACATTTTGTGTGTAAATATGCAACTGAAGCATGGATAAAGATGAGAAGAAAAAGCAAGAAAAAAAAATCAGGTCTAAATGTTTATGTGTGTACTTATGGCAGAAGACAGCTACAGTTACACATGTCTTAAATATGCTGAATTTGTACTTGCTGCCACAATCAAATTTAGCACCACAGAAATACTTGTAATTTTAGCCTGAGGATCGTTGTAATTTTATGAAGCAGTCATCCAAAACAGACAGCAAGTGTGAGAAACAGGATGTGGGCTTTTTGTGAGCAAATAACTATAACTGTAACTATGTCAACCGCAGGATTTCTCTATAATCGCCAACAACCACTAAGTGAATACATGTGAAGGTCAAAGTCTGTGTGTTTCTTCTTGGCTCTGTCCCTTGAGATGAAAACGTGTCGAAATGTGTTTTCTTTAGACCTTTGCACAGAAACATATTTCTAAATGGGAATGTGAGGATCAATACGTACGGGATTGCTTTAGGAATTCAAACCAAAATGAAGCAGAACGGATGCAAAGAGCTATCCAGGTTAATCCTGACCAGGGTCACCGGGGCGCTGGGGCCTACTGTATCTACAACAGGAGAAAACTCAAGTAGGATCTGAACCTGTCATGAGTCCAACAGAGACAAAATGCTAGGATGAAGATAACTTCAAAAACAATATAGTTCAGTTTGGCAGATTGGTCATGAAAAGTTAAAAAAATATATATTTGTATCATTGCCAAGTCAGAAAAACTTTTTTGAAAAAGAAAATTGACCATGGAAGATGGTGTCAATTTCCAGAGTTCATCACTTTATTCTATCCCTGTCAAAAGATACAAATCCTAATTACTGAAAAATTCAAATTCAAATTGAATTTGCTGCTCTTTACTTTAGATTTGCTGCGTCTGTATCACAATATAAGTTTTTGTTAGATGTTGCATTTCAGTGTTTTTATTTAAATATTCAATGTCATCTATTTTGGGGAGTGCACCAGTCCCTCAACATGATGCTGCCACTCCCGTTCTTCACAGTTGGTGTGCTCAGGTATTTCCTTCAAGTGTAATAATGGCCGTGGTGGCCAAATATTTCAATTTAAGTTGAATTAGATTGCAGGACATAGTGGTTAAAATCAAGGGCCTTTCTCCATTAGCAGATTTGTAAACTGTAATCTGTTTTTTTATCCTGCATTTACTTTAATTGTTTCTTCCTATAAGTGTAAGTGTGTCCTCTGGCTTTGTTGCCACACGTCTCATTTCTCTGTGGATAAAAACACACTTCTTCTAACTTCAGCCGAACAACACAAACACATTCATCTCAGGAACTTCGTCTCCTTCCTGAAAAGTTTGATGTATAGACGTTCTCATAGTTTTTCTTTTATTCATTTTAATAATTCTTTGAACAGATGAATGTAGCACCTTCATCTGTGCTACATATTCAGACATGTAGTTTCTGAACTTGACCCAGACTGGAGGAGCTGCACAATTCTCCTCCTGATGTGTTGGCTGATGTTGTGAGGGCTTTTAATGATGGACCAAAAGTTGCCTACATAAAATTAATCTTCATTTAATTTAGTAAGTAAAGCAGGTTTTTAACCTGTTTCATTTGGAAACAGGACATTTTGACATACTTGGTGCTACAAGACGAACCACAGAAGTTTTTTTTTTTTTTTTTGCTTTTTGCATCTGCCGGCTGCTGAGCCGCATCAGTGGTCTCAGCGAAATAAACGAGGACCCTGCGACTGAAGCAAAAAAATAGTAGCCAGGTTCCCCAAAAAAACTGTCTGGACTAGATATAGCTAACGTAAAAGGTCATGCTTCACAGCTCAAGTTTTGATGTTTTAAAAGCGGTAAAACTCGTCAGAGAAGCAGCAAATCATTTGTAACAGATTTAACGTTGTGACATTTTGGAGGTTGTTTAGATTGTATCTGGCAACTACAAACAGAACTTTTCTCATTTTTACGATGAGCAATGTGGGTCCTGCACACCTTCTCCACTGGTCGTCCATGTCTAGTCTGAATGCACGTCACTTTGTCAACCTAATGGACTTTTGCTCTTTTACATGCCATGCAGCATCTCCAAAACATGTCAAACTTTACACTACTTTGTATAATCCACAGGGTGCTACATCGCTCTAATTTCAGTCTTTGGATATGAATGAAGTGTCTAACGTTCCCTGAGCATCAAGACTTTTGAGGTGTGCTTAACAGATTTGGACATGTAGTTTCTGAAGTGTCTGTCCACATTAGGATTAGATATAGGGGTGCACCGATTTATCGGCCAGCCGATTTATTGGTGCCGATTTTTACATCTGAAGCTGATCTTATCCACCAATCTTATCTAGCTTGGTTTTTAGTCACCCCACTGTTGCCAGCTCAACAACTTTCTTGCTACTGTGTATTGAACAACATTTCAGACCAAAGAAATTGGCATCGGCTAAAATCGGAATTGGCAGGCTAAGCTTTGTAAAAGATCGATAATCGGCAACCAGCCAGAAAACTGCAACTAATTAGATATGTACTTTCACTAGGCCATTTTAAATCAATCACATGCTTCAATTTAAACTGTACTGACAGCAACTGCAGTTAGTTCTAGTCGTTTTGTGAACTTGTAAGTGTAGCAATCACACTACGTCGCAGCTGTTTTCACTTCTTTGACAGCTTGGACGGTTTTTTTTTTAAATCATATCAAGTCAAGTCAAAATGTATTTCTTTTCTATATTTAAAACAACAATAGTGGACTAAAGTGCAACAAATATATAAAATCACCAGTAGCTCTCAGAGTTACAATATAGGTATGGTAATTAATACAATGTGATGCATCTCTCTGAAACTACTGTAAATCTTCCTTGTTAATTGTGTCTGTAACTGAGGGGATCTTCCAGTGGTTTATAATCATTACTCTTATTATTAGTTGTTGTTTTGGGTGTCATCGCAGACAGTGTAAGGCCATAGTTGTTCTGGCTCTATTCTACAATGGTCTGGTTATTTCTTCTTTCCTAAAGGTGATTTTTTTTTTTTTCTCATCTCTATTCCCCAAATTATGTTTACTTCTGGACATTTATCTTGTTTGCTTCATGGTTTTAAATTTGTAAGCCTTCTGTCTCTTTTTACATTTCCTTTGCATCCCCTTGTAGCTATATGTGTCTGTTGTTAGTGCCTTTGGATTACTCCTGTCTTTCTCTGTGTTTCTGTTTTGCATCTTTGTCTTGTTTTGAAGGCTCTAAAGAACCTCGAGCTCCTAGGCCCATCAGGACTGTCGGTAATCCTTGCATCCTTTGTGCTGTGTGATGGAGAAAAGGGTATTATTTTGCATTTTATGTGGGATTAAAAGATCTTAAGACGTCTTAGGTTTAACCCGGTGAACTCTGCAGGAACTGGGCTCATCCACAAATGTCCTCGGCTGCTGTCCAACAGTAAATCAAAGAACCGACTTAGCTATTAACACGCTGCTGTTTACCGCAGTTTATTTATTTGCTAGAGGCCCCTTCGTTCAGCTTTGCAATCGAACATGTGCACCTTTCTTAATTTCATCAGCCTTCCACTGACTCCCTCCCCTCCTTCGGAGTTGTTATCTACCTCCATAGATATGAAAGCACATCAGAGTTGCTAGGCAATGTAAGAAGGGCAAAAACAGCTGAGATGTTGACGTCTGACTTGCTATCATCCTGCTGTGAGCCGGTCAGGGCTTTGGTAATGAGAGCCCGGGGACCTGGTCCGACCTGCTGCACGCATGTGAGAGAGGAGGGAGAGGGTGTTGATAATGTTGCTTGGTTACTTTATTCTGGGCGTTTCAGGATATTTGATTGCAATGGAGCCAGCTGCAGCACGGCCACATTTGCGGGGATAATAAAAGTCAAGCGCTTAACCAGAGTCATGTGGATCTAACTAACATGATTTCATGCAAATTTCTTGGAAAATTTGCACCACCAATGGAAGCCGGACTCTGCATCATATGACCGTAACTTGTACATCTGTGACCATTATTTTTGGTTCATATTGAGCTCATTTAGTTTTTAATAGACAGTGTTGGTTGTTTTAAACTGTTTATGTCTATTTAATGATCAGCTATGTCCCAGATACTAATAAATAGAGTTGCACTGATCAGACTTCTACCGATTTCTGGTTTTCTTTTACTTCTTGTCAACAGATACTAATGTGGATGAGATTTTATTTCATTTTTTCTCATTTTTTTCTTATTACGGTACATAAAAAAAACTGTAGACTAAGTATTGATTAAAGATTTATTCCCTTTTATTCCCTCACAATCGTTGGCAATGAAACTCCAAACTTCAACGTATTTTAATGGCCTTTTATAAGACAGATCAATAAATAGTGGGAAATAATTGTAAAGTTTAAGAAAATTCACACATGCTCTTCAAAATGGTCTAAAAATAAAACTCTAAATAATGCGGTTTGAATGTTTATTCTACTTTGTGAATCTACCTTTTGCTTCACATACAACTGCAGTAATTTTGGAGCATTTCTCTATCAACTATGTACATTTTTGCCCATTTTTCTTTACAAAATATCTCAGGCACAGTCGGATTAGATGAAGAGTCTGTAAACATCAGTTTTTGAGTCTCGCAACAGATTCTCAACTGGATTTAGGCCCAGCAATAAATTTGCTTATCTCATCTTAACAGACTATCTTCATCCACATGTTTACTGCATGTAGCTTCTTATGGGTTTCTTTCAAAATGAATTTCTTTTTGCCACTTCTCTGGAGCTTCTCCAGTGTTACTGTGGACCTCTGCTCTCTGATTAATGTGTTGCATCACAGGATGGATCGAATAGAGCTCTGTGAGATATTCAAAGCCAGGGATATTGCTTTATAACCTTACTCTGCTACAAACTTCTCCATATATGTGTCACTAAGTTGGCCGCTGTGTTCCTTGGTTTTCATGAAGCTGTTTGCTCATTAATGCTGTCATACAAACCCAGAGGCCTTCACAGAACAGCTGGACTCATAATGAGACAAAAATTACGTAAAGGTTTATTCTGTTTGATAATTACGTGACTTTTAAAGAAAGTTGTTTGCACTGAATTTTTATTTAGGCGTATCAGATTAAAGGTGGCAGAGGACATATGCATCACGTATATATAATTTTTATTTTTGTAAATCTTTTTTTAGCATAAAAAAATCTATAATTTTCCATCCACTTTAGTGGTGCTCTACTTTCTGTTGATTAATCATAGAAGATACAGAGCAACAAAATACATTGAAGATTGTGGTTGCAGTAGAACAATTTGAAAAACTGTTCCAGGGGTATAAATACCTCTGCAAGGAACTTTATATTTTAGGCTTAGCTGCGGTCCATCTCCCAGTAAGGTCAGCTAAGGGTTACCCTGTGCATGTGCAGGCCTATATTGGTGTCTGCACAGGTGTGTTCACTCAAAAACAGAGACATATTGGAGAGATAAGCGAGCTGAAGATTAGCGAGCGGGAACAACGCTCTCAGCCTCGCCCTCCTCCATCCCTCTCCGCCCTCCTTCCACTCTAATCACACAGCTAATTGACTCAGCCAGATTTGGCAAGAGGCTTATTAGTGTCATTTCACACAACAAGGAATGACCTATGCATATGGTGCAGCGGTGACAGTCAGGATGGAGCGCACTCTTTACGGTTAGAATCCAATATGACCTATAAGCAGCTCGTCTATAACCAGTGTTACACTGGCCTCGTTCTCAGCCAAAGTCTGCAGAAGAAAAAAATAATAAATTATACTTCATCCCAGTGTGTGTCCAGTAGATGCAAGAAGAAGCAGATGTTTCAGTGCCTCGACTTTCCTTTAATGCAGTGAATATTAATGGCACCGCGTTAAGTGTTATTCTGCAGCAGGTAAATAAAGTGTGGCTGCTTGGAAGCATCTGGTGCCTCCAAGGAGGGGAGCTGGGGGTCAAGAAAGTCCATGGTGTGATCAAGTAATTTGCATTTTAAATGCAGATTTGTTTATGTCTATGAGTTTGATGGAGGGAAGTTGAGTTACTTATTTTAATTTGGCCTGTTGTTTAGTTTCTGCTCTCTGTGCCGATCCTTCATCCCCCTTCATGTGATAAAAGTATTTGTATTTAGTTTTTTTTTAGATGGTGATAATAATATAATGAAATTACTTTCCTTTTTGATGAGCAACTCCAATATTCTTAAATGACCCCTATCTAGCCATCCATTTTAACACAGTACATGACCTCTAGTTGTAATAGGGTGTAGGGGGGAATGGTCACATGCCCAGCAATCCCCCGTCATATACATGTTTTTTTATATACATTTTTATTTTATTTACAAATAGCCCAAATATGAGCTTAAGACAAGTATTTTTTTTATTTATTTATCTTTAATCTATTACTGCCTATGTCACTTTTTCACCTTTGTATTTCAAAAATACTGATATTCCCTGAACCTGAAGATAACAATTTTTACTTTCTAATTTTTTATTATTTTACTATTTATCAATATAACATTGCGGCAACTCTAATAATTCTATTATAGCTATCGTTGTTTGAGTGCCATTCAAAGATTATGTGCGAACCCCCATCTAGGCACCCCTTCCCTTTAAAAACTTTTTGGAGCCACCCTTGTCATCAGTCCGGCTGGGTTTGTGTGTCTGCGTGAATAGACGTGTGTTTGTGCGGCAGATCTTACCGCTGTGCGCGCTGAACCAGCGGGGCGCAATGTGCAGGGGTAAGGTGTCAGCCAGCGACCCCCGGGACCCCAAATAGAGCACCCCGTCCGTGTGATGCCCGCCGCCCCCAGAGTCCTGGTAGCCGGTTCCGTGGGGGGCCGCCGTCGTGCCCCCAGACCCTCCTCCGGCTCTGTCCGAGTCCGTCCCTCTTGGGGTGTAGAAGCCGAAGGGCACGGCGGGACTGTGTTCGATGCCCATCCCGGCCACGGAGCTCACCGAGCGGCTCCGCAGGCCCATGGTGCCGCTCGGCCGGTAGTGACCAAAGTGGGCCGAGGGTGGCACCGCGCTGTCATCCGAAGAGACGCCGGGAAAAGCACCCCGGGGCCGCCCTGCCGTGCTCTGCTTGCCCCCCATCCAAAGCGGGAGAGAAATGGGTGGGGGTTCTGGGTGGCTCGATCCGTAAAGGGGTCGAGAAAGCCCAAACAGGCGGTGCACCCCCCCACTTCCCTCCCCTCGTTCCTGTCTGTCTCTCGGCCTGCCTGCCTGCCTGTCTGTCCGCCTGTCTGTCCGTGTGTCTCGGCAGACTCGTCAGCTCTGACTCTCTGCAGACGCAACAGCCCGTTTCCCTGCCGAGCGGAGCATGAGCCAGCCCTGACGTCTGGATTCACCTCACCCTCAGACAAATTAATATATTAGAATTAAAATAGATAACCCCGGAGAGGGGTGGGGGGGTGGCTGCCGAGCCGAACCAAATCCCTGCAAGGTTAACCAGATGCACGCCGCTGTCCCAGCCGCTTCAGACGGCTGAATCAGCCCGGCCGGTCCGGATCACAGGAGCGCCGCAGTCTTTACTCCGCCGCTCTCCACTCATCTGGTCTCAGACATCGTGACAACTGTTGCTGTCTGTCTGACCGCCAGAAGAAAAAAATAAATAAATAAAAGACGGTCTGTCTTGGAAATAAATGACGTCGTCACCGAGCGCTGGTCCGGTCCGGTGAGCTCCAACCAGAGGACACTTCTCCTCCTCTTCCTCCTGCCCCCCTTCCCCGGAGATCGGGGTTACAGTGAAGCCGCTCCCCTGCGCTCAGATCGGGCGCTCCTCTCCGCCGCCGACGCTGCTGCTGCTGCTGCTCCTGACCAGACAATGGACGCGCTCAGTGCGCAAGCTCGGATCATAAACACAGACAGACCGGGAGACGGTGCAGCAACACTTTGTTTTAATTCCTCGACATGGGATTGGCCTGGATTTTTCTACGTGTGTGTGTGGGTAGGGGGCGGGGGAGGGAGGGTTCTCATCTGCTGGATCAGACAGGGGGGCATTTCATGGATAACCTGCGACAGGTGCGGTGAGGCCGGGGGGCACCTGAAGGTGAACTGGGCCACGTTCTTGTGCACCAGTGTTTGGAAGAAGAAAGTGTGAAAAGATGAGCGACTTGCTTTTATGACCTGCTTCCCCAATTGAAACAGATTCCTGCTAAGTCAACAAGTTCTAAGGGCAATTTCAGAACAGCCACAGATGAGGCCCCATAAAAATAAAAAATCTATTTTGTTATTGGTCGTTTATCCATAACAAAAAAAAAAAAATCATAATAAAATCTTTTATTTTTCTTTATTGCCAAACTTAAATATTCATATCATGAGGCAAATGGGATGGGAGGACCATCTAATCCCCCGGTCTGTTAACAGGTTGTGCGTCTTTTACTTCAGTGTGATGTGGCCCACTCTTCTCTGCAGAATTGTTTTTATTATGGCCACTCTGGAGGGCTTCCCCGCATGAATGGCATAATTGAAGTCATGCCAAAGCATCTCAAATGCAGTCAGAATGTGGTGGGAGAGTCATTCTAAACCCAGGCCAATCTCCTTCTAGAGGAGTCAAAAGACTTGAGCCCGCAGCAGAGCAGCAAAGAACCAACCATACAGTGGAATGATCTGAATCAAAGTGTCTGCATGTGGTGGAATGGCCCCGTTAAAATTCAGTCAAAACCTGAGTCTGATGGAGAAACTGTGATCAAATTTATAATCATATTTTGCATATTTTGACTTTCTCTTTCCCCACCATTGATGTGTGCAGTTCCATTTTAAACATCCATTCTAGTACTTTTACTATTCATAAGGCTGCAGTTAATCATTTTAATATTAGAATAATTATTGACTTTCAAAAACTCTGAAACATGTCGATGCAACAACAAACTGATTGACTTATTTGTATCATACAGACTGTATGTATCCAATAAGAACAGTGTAAGCTAATGTAATTTAATATTTTGTCAGTAAGTTAAAGGAAAATCTCCGGCAAAATAAACTGACCACTTGGACGAACCGGATAAACAACAAATGATCAGCTCAAGCCATAAAGTTATTTATTATATTCACACCCCTTAAACTTTTCCACATTCTTTAACATTATATTTACACATTTTAGTGAATTTTATCTGAATTTTGTGATATAAAAGATGACGTGGAGCGTTTTTAAAATGAACCCTTTACAAGTCCTTTGGGGTATGTAAAGCTCAAGATTTTCAATTTTCTTCTTTTGAAACGGACAATGTCTGTGATCATAAATGTTCAAGCCTCACCAAAGATTCTTGAATGAAATTAGATTGGGACTTAGACTGGGCCAATCCAGATGCTGAACCTACACTGGTGTGAAACATTCAAGTGTAACTCTGGTTGTATGTTTGGGTTGGTGTCCTGCTGGAAGCTGCTTCAGTAAAGCTGATCTATTCAATGCAAATAAAATTCACAAATGTTTGCGGCTGCTTGTGTTTTGTTTTTTCTTTCCTAACCCTGCTTAATTATCAAACTGGCAGGTTTTGTTTGAAATTAGGAATTTGATCCCATCTTCTGGTTTCTGTGTTTGGTTGAGTGTTTCACCACTTGCAGGTCTCTTGAAGTTGTCCTGGTCTTTCTCCCCAATAAGGTAAGCTATTGCAAAGTCCTTACTGTCGTGCAGAAGGTGTTAATCTGTCCTGCTATAATGGCAGCAGGCCTATAAATGGTCTACTCTCTGCTGCTCAGGCATGTAATCACACTCGCAGACTCAAACACAATCCGCTCAAGTGGGTCTCATGTAAATTTAAGAGCCTGACAGAAAATAAGCAACGTAAATTCGTCCAGAGAAAGATAGCAACTTTGTTGTGTGGAAATCCTCCCCCTGTTACATTCTTGTAATCTTTTTTAAAAGTATTACCTGCTTTCTCTGGCTTTCCCTGGGTCACTCTCAGGTTTTCTTTCAATCCCTGAACATTTACAGAGGAAGGTTTCCTTGTTTATTTAATTCACCTTATTCTGACACATGAATTATTCAGATATAAAAAGGCTCCTAACCTTAAATATTGAACCAGTGTCGTGTCTTCAGGCACTTTGTTACCAGAATCCACCAAGGCCTCAATTTGTCTTTACTTCTTGTACAAAAAACATCAAATATAACATAGTTAGAAAACAGAATTCCAGCACTGAAAAAGCTGTTCTTCTGGAGACGCTTGCATACTGAAAAGCAGCCTTGCTGCATTTTCCCTGTTACTTAAGCAAATCAGATACTGTTCATCTGCTTGGCGTAGTTGTTTTTCGCAGCACTTCTTCCTTTGCCCTCCACTTTCCTCATTTCTAAATCCCATGCTCTGGCACAAGGATGGGTGGTACAAGTCCAAAGTAATACTTTGAAAGTCCTTTATTTAGCCTGGAAAACTTGTGATCAATGCTTGTTTAAAACAAAACATTAAAGTCTGGCTGGTTGAAAGTAATGCATAAAATTAGAGGTAAACATTCAAACCAATGAGGCATGGGTGGTAAAAAAAAAAAAATGTACCTCGAAACTACAGTTACAGTGAGAGGTGCTGTATGGAAAAGAGAGAACATCACTACCTTGACTATCCAGTAAAACCCGTCTATCTCTTTCTGCTACATCCTGAGAGCCACCAATATATACTTTCAGACCTCCTTAATTCATATTGGCCAATCACACCAGCCTTCCAAAGGTTAATGAAGCTCGCCAGTCCGTCACAGGACAAAACGGAGAAAACAGGACAAACAACCATGCACACAAACACTCCTACCTAAGTGCAATTTAGAGAGACCAATTCACCTTTCAGTCATGTTTCTGGACTTTGGGAGGAAGCCGGAGTACCTGGAGAGAACCCAGGCAAGCGCAGGGAGAACATGCAGACTCCTGAGACTGGGATTTAAACGCAAGACAACAGTGCTGGTATGCCACTGTGCAGCCGTGCCATATTCTATCAAAGATTTAATAGATTTTCTAGCTGAGTTTCTAAACCACTTGAGATATTGAGTGTCTACAGTTGATCTCTCTGTGGCTGATTCTGTGTGATTTATTTCTCATGGGTCCATTTTGGATACATTTGTGCCACTTTATGGTCATTTAGGGGCATTTTGCATCTATAAGACAAACATTTATACTCCAGAGCTTCTTCAAGATAAGTCACAGTGATCTGTGTCTGTATGCACAGGGGCTGGGAGCTTTTACAAATCAATATCAGTAATAAAAACAAACCGTCTATAAACTGAGAGACAAATTCAATATTCTTCAAAGATTTTTATAGCAGCCCAGAAGCTCAAACTGTTTGTTTTAGGAAAACTGTCTCACTCCAAATCTCCACTTAGCCCAACCAGTTTTAACCACGGCAGCAAGAATAAGATTTTATTTATGTCTGTCTTCAGGAGGACTGATGGAATTTGTCACAAATGGAAGAAATGCTGACACCAGCTGGTGGCACCGAGTACTGCAGCGTCAACAGACGCTTCACTTGGGTTTGGATTCAGACTTCCAAAAAGTGGATCATCCTGAGCTAAAGCTTTTCCTGGGTTTCTGCGTTAACACAGACTGCAGCTAACTGGTGTTTACTCCAGCATCTCTGTTGTTCGTGATTAACGAATAAAAATATTCACATCTTGACTATGAAATTCTCCCTCAATAATGGAGTGATTAGTTTTGTCAAAGTCTATAACTAGAGATAGTTTGTTTTTCTCACCTGTCACCTTGTCTTTAGTATCTTGTGTTGGAAACTTGGGAAATTTTTTAAGTTTCCAGGATGGTGTGATGCAGTAACTCTTGCAAAAACAATCTTGTGTATAATACATGGACACACAGCACATTTCAGGAGGTGGACTAATACTCACATTTTCTGTGAGATGCATTCTGGGTGTGGCTGTAATATATAATCATCAAAATGAACAGAAATAACAACTCACGCCACATAAGTACGTCTGGGAATTAATGAATCAAATAGTCACTTCTTGATGCCATTCTTGAGAAAATCCTAATCAAAAGTATTTATTGCCTTCCAGTTAATCAGTGAAAAATCCCTTCACTGTCATTTATAAACAAGCATCGACCTCTTATTGTTTTAAAAATAATAAATGTAATATTTTGTTTCCTATTTACAAACATAATTCAAAGGATAAAATTACTACATAAAATTTTAAGTCAGCAAAAATAAAAACATTGCGGAAACTTCAAGCTCTAGTGAGACCAAATTAATTCTGTTGTAGCATTTTAAAGACACTTTTACAAATTAAATTAGACGTAATAATATATTACAAATAACAATAAGGCTTTAACTGGATGTCCTCAGCAACAGTAATACAATCTCATTATTTGATGTCACATTTTTATCATTTCAAGTAATTAAAAACAAAAACAGCAGCTGGATTTTTTTGTACTCTTTTGTTTTCCAGGTATCCAACAGAAAGTACAGTGGCAATAAATCTTAACATTTTCTTCACTGAATTCTGATGCACAACTACACAGACAACCTAATGATTTTTTTTACTCCTATCTTATGTCATACTCTCACCCTCTGGAGGGGAGTTCAGTTTATGACTCTCCTCTTTGGATGATTTTCCCAGGATTCATCAGGTTCCTTGGGTCCAGACTATCCTTCAGTCCCTTCATGACCTGAATGGCCAGAGGTCCCACCTCCTCACACAGCAGCGCTCTCTTTCCTAAACCCACACCATGCTCTCCTGTACACGTGCCATCCATGGCCAACGCTCGCCTGCAGAAGAACGAAGAGAAAATTAGATTTTCGCATATCAACGACCTAGAGAGGAAACACAGACAGATGGTCAGACAATCACAGAGAGCAGGTATTGGTTCAGGCTTGGTTCAGCCCTCAGAGAAATGTTACCTGGCCAGCCTCTCTGTGAACAGATGGACCTGGTGCAGCTCGTCTGGATCGTTTGGATCCACAATCATCAGACAGTGAAAGTTGCCATCACCAACATGACCTGCAATAGGACCTGAAACGGAATGTGTTCATGTCCATTAAGCAGAAAAGGCCCAGTGGATGTCTTATGGGTGTTCATTTTTATTTTAGTTGGATTTATTAATCAATCAAGTTTATTTGTATAGCGCATTTCAGCAACAAGGCAGTTCAAGGTGCTTTACATCATAAAGACATACAAAAAAACATACAAAGTCATAGAACACACAGTCAACAATTGTCTTGTATGTGCACTGCTGGTTTGCTGAGTCATAAAACTGAACTAGGTTGAATGCATTTAGAGGTTTGCTTTGCTAAAAACCTCTGAAACACCAGAAGTTCTTTCCAATGTCCTTCTCTCACCTGTCAGCCTGCTCTCAAGCAGGTCCTTCTTTGTCTCCACGATAATCTGAGGAAGTCGCGACAGAGGGACACACACGTCTGTGGAGTAAGCCTTCAAAAATCACACACACATATACAAGAAAGATAAGGTCACTGTATCTGAATGGCTCTAAGCAGCTGTCTGTTGCAATCTTTAAAATTTAAACCATTAATAGAGGGAGACACATAAATGCCCCAGAGGGGAGCAGTTTGCTTCGGATTTGGATAAATAATGTGCAAGAACAGCAGCAGTGAATAAGACACCAGGGTTATTCTACAAAACAAAAAGAGGAAACCCTGGTCTTTACTTCACCAGGCCTTCACATCTTTAAGTTTGACTTAGCTCAAATATTGTATATATTTAACTGACATGTACCACTTATAACCTTAGGAAACAAAACCTTTATTATATCATAGTAATTGTTTTGTTTTTCAGTCAAAATAAATTCATCAAAATTCCGCTATAAATCTGAGTAAGCGTAAAGGGTTTCAAGAAAACCTCTTTCTCACTTCCCTTTGATGACATATGGAAAGAATGAACAGTGAAATAGTAACAAAATGTTGAAATATTTCGATGATACATTTGTCACCCAAAACTGTCTTACATATATTGTAATATTACTGATAACGGTATAAATTTGTTAAGTGATTTTTACCATATCAGGAAATCATTCAGTCACTCACATTGCAAACATTTTGAGAAAATGCCTTCTTTAAAATCCCTAGTGTTACCTTATGAGTATGAAAAAATGTATAATGATAATACTAATATATTAAGTAAAAACAACTTTAATATAGGTTTTAATTGTATATCCTTTGACTGCTCTTCTATACAAAGCTAGATATAAAAACACTACTATAATATATAACTGGTCTCCATTTTGCTTGATGGAAAAACAAACTGAGTACACTGAAAAAGCAAGGGCCACACTACGACATGCGATGACAATGACAATGATTTGTAACAATACGATTAAACTGTTAACAATATTTGAAACTATCGGTTATAAATTGATCTAAGATTTGGTATAGTTGGAAATGCATCAGGTCTTGATATGATTAATGTTTGCAGGTGCAATGTTGCATGTTTCAATGTCCTGATTAGTTTTACCTTGCAGCCCGGTCGCAGTGCCTGAGCAGCGTACCAGGCGTCATGGCGAGCTTTCCACAGACGGTTCTTTGCTTCAGCGTCTCGAGCCCACTGAAAGTCTGACCCTTCATTACTCTGTGTAATCTCCTCTGCAGAAACACACATGGAGACTGTAAGTGTTTTATTTTTCAGTATGACTCTTGATCTATTCGTTGGTTTCCCAAATATCAAAAAATAAGTAGTCTTAGCTTTACAATCACAACAGCCGATCTGTATAACACGTTTGAAGCTAACAGCAGATGTCAGAGAAATTGTTCCCGTTCACCGCTCTCTCACACACCAGCTGTGCTGACTTGTTCTTCCAGGCTGCGTTCTGACCCGTGGAACTCCAGGAACAGAGTTGGGGTGACAGGGTAGGACAGCGAGCTGAACTTGTTGCACGCATCAATCATGACATCATCCAGGAACTCTGAAAGCACAAACACACAGTGGAAATGGGGAGAGAAAAGGAATACAAATGTGATATTCTACATTTTGCCAATTTATTGAAGTCGCTTTATATTTTGTCTTGTCAACTTTTAACAAGTAGAAAATATTTGACTTGTCCGGACCGATACGAGCAATAGGAACTCCAGTTTGCAGGATCTGCACGGTGCTGTCTACAGCGGCCTGGACTGAAGGAAAAGAGCAGACGGCCGACACCATGGCCTCTGGGACGCCGTACAGCCTTAACGTAGTCTTGGTAATGATTCCCAACGTGCCCTCTGAACCCACAAACAGGTTTGTCAAGTTGTATCCTGCAGCAGTTTTCCTGAAAACAGAATAATAAGATGATGAATCTACAACCAGCGAGGCTACAGAGTGCATGTGATGGCTGACGCTGTACCTGGGACGCCTGCCTTTCCCGGCTGTATGTATGACTGTTCCATTAGACAATACCACCTCTAGGTTCATGACGTTTTCCCTCATGGTGCCATAACGCACAGCGTTTGTTCCCGAAGCACTGGTGGCAGCCATGCCACAGAGGGAAGCATCAGCTCCAGGATCTAAAACCAACGTCCAAGAAAACAGCCAGATTGCCAGCGACAAACTTATTTATTACACAAGCCTTTACCAGGTTCTGAAGAGATTTAAATCCAACAGCAAATATATCAAATATTACACTCCACCATGTCATCAATAAGTCAAACAAATATCAGGCCAAGATAAAAAAGGATCATAAAAACTTACATATGCATAAAAAACCTAAAGCTGCTGTTTCTTATCACAATTATACTTTAATATCGCTAAGAGCTTTGCAACAATCCACTAACTGCACAGACACAACTGCACAGAAGTTAGCATTTAATCTGTAAACTGTGATTCATGAAGTATAAACTGGGAGAATGTGTGACTGACCCACAGGGAACCATAGGCCTGTGTCCCGTAGGGAGGCATTAAGGGCTTTCCGCGTCACACCAGGCTCAACGGTCACATCAAAGTCCTCTGGGTGAAGGTTTAAGATCTGATCCATGTTCCTCAAACTGAAGCAAACACCACCCTAAAAAACAAAATCACAAAATCACATAACAGAAATATTTTTAAGATTTTTTTTTTTTCACCTAAGAATGCATATGCTGGATTTTTTGTTTTCAAAACAAACAGTTATGTATTTAAAGATTAAAACCAAAGCCCGATTGGACATGCTCCTGGAAACAGAAAGTTTTTGTCAGAGATGCATTCATGGGACAAATATTGACACATGCTCTCACCTTCACCGCACCAACCCCTCCCTCTAAGCCCGTCCCAGTGCCAAATGGGATGATGGGAAGGTTGTGGTCATGACAGACTTTTGCTAGAGCACTGACCTCCTCCACACAGCGCGGGAACACAACCACATCTGGGGGTCGACATCTGCACAGAAGCAATGCATGATTCACATCATGGTCCACCGTTTACAGAAAAGAACACACAATTCTTTTCTTTTTTTTTTTTCCAGCATTGCTCCTAAGACATAGTAAACAGAGAACTTCTGACCTGTGCACAGACTCATCTTTGCCATGTTGTTCTCTGATGGCTTCGCCCAGAGAGACGTTGTCCTTTCCACATATACTTCTAAATGCAGAGAGAGCCTTGTCTACAGCAGCTTTCTGAACAAACAACACACACATTTAATAGTTTTCATTCAATAGGCCCATATCTGCTTTTAGTGCTGCCCCTGACATTTAACTATATTTTCACTTTCCTAGCATTGAAAATAATTTAGGGACATTAGCGAATCTGTGGATAAACTTCTCTTTGCTGCAGGCGAGAACTATAAAACCGAACCATCAATGATTTGATGCAGTGCCAACGTCACGTGCTTAACATTAAACCCAATCACAATGGCGGACCAGGTGTGATTACTTGCAGGGAAAAAAGTGTTAGGTCATGACAAAAATAAACAAGCTGTCTATACTATTCCAGAATAACAGATTCTAAAAATAAAAGCAAAAAATAATTAATAACCGATGCGCAAATTGAGGGAATATCTTAAGGTGAGAAACCAAATGCATGCTAAGTTAAATAATTATACATTTATTATTTCACATTTAAATATATAACATTCCTCCGACTTTGGGAAATAACCTTTAATTCTCCCTGGTTTCACTTTGTAAACGACCTTCTGAGATAAGGCTTAAATAAATTAAGATAAAACAGATACAACTCACCCTGGCGGTGTTTTCTAACGCTATGCTGCGATACTGAATGAGACTCCACCGGAGAGAAAACAGCCTGCGGCTGGGCGTCAAATGAAGCCACATTGTTACCTGTGAACACAAGAACACGGTTCCCGACTTAGTAAGTTCACAATAATAAACAACGCAGAGAAGAGCTTCCGCCGTTTTTGTTTTTTCAAAATAAAATAATCACAAATCAGACCTTGACTGTCGCCTTGATTGCTTTTCATATTTGATCTTTTAAAATCCCACTGCACAATTAATTCAAGAAAAGCATATTTGGATTCATAGTCCATGTTCTCATGGTGTGTTTTCCATGCACAAATGTATGTGCAGTAATAGTTACGGAAGCCTAGAGCGGACGATTTACGCGCATAGTTTTTCCCGGTCGTTTTCCTGAGGTAAAGAGTTAATCTCGGGAAAACCGTAGTGGAAAAAGTGTATGCAGAAAACGTTTTTTTTTCTTTCTTTCTTTAAAATAAAACTTAGTTGCACATTTCGTTTAATTCGTTTGAGGGTCAAGTCTATTCGTAGTGAATAGAGTTGACTCTTCATGTATTTATTTATTTATTTTTGCTAATGACAAAAATAATAATAAAAGAAAAGTATTTGCTTTCATTCCCTGTATGTTCTTCTGGTCATCAAATGACGGATTTGGTGACCAGTCGGTAGATGGCGCTGTTGATTGACGCAAAGGTGGGATCAAAGTTTAGGCTTATCCCAAGACTGCACAGGTAGAGCTCACACATTATCATGTCATTGTAAAGCTTACAGAATACTTGGTAAATATTCGCTGTCTTTGGCTGAAGACGTTCTGTTATGACGTGGTGACGTGTTGTTTTCACTGTCATGGCTATTATCGGACGTACAGCTGTTTCCTGTAGAAAATGCCTCGAAACCACAAACATTTGTAAGAAACGTCAGGAATTCTCTGATAATTATTGACTTACAATGTTTGAAACTCGTAAAAATCCAAAGTATTATGACAGGTTAAATGTCAGTTTTCGTGCCACTACACCTGAGACTTTCCTATTTCTCCTCTGGCAGGATTATGTATCCTGTCGATCTGCCAGCTGTGGAGCACACCGAGCTGACATCCGCGTCTGAAAATTACCTAGCGTCACTGAACGCAACACATTCCTGCAATGAGTGGTTTCGGTCATTACTGACGTCAAAAGAGGTTGGATAACGTTTTCTTACTCTTGTCATTAAATGCATTTTTTTTTTTTTACATTTATGTAAATGTAACTGTTTTGAATCCAGGTACACATTTATTATATATTAATTACCTACTTTTATAACGTTGGGACTTGTTACCGTCAAATATTTGAAGGTAAGTGAGTGAGAAAAGAAAAAACACCAAGGAAACAATCATGAAAAAATGATCAGCACTAAAAATATATGCCATTTTGAATAATTATTGTTATTCATTTTTACATTAAAATGGTTTTAAATCTAAAAGGAACAAGACTGATAATGAAATTGATTTTGTTTATTTTTCCCTTTCAAATCTGTGTACGATAGTAGTAATAATAATAATAATAATAATAATAATAATAATAATAATAATAATAATAATGTTGTTATTAATGATGTTAAACTATGTTTTTTTTTTTTATCATTGTTAGACTGAAATACTTGCAGACTGCAACATCTGACTGACTGACAGAAATTATGGCAGCAACAAGAAAACAGTCGGTTCAATCAATTGAAACTGTTACAAAAAGCCCTTTGAGAAGTCTGCTCAGACTGTGACAAAAGGTTAACAGGTCTAAAATGAATATGAAGGACAAACAAAATGTCCAGGATTACAAAAGTGAAACATGGTAAAAGCCTGGGCCAGCTAGAATGTTAGAGTAAACTACTATTGTGAACTCTACAATTCCAGCTGAAGGAAATGGGATTCACACGTTGAAAAACCAAAGTAACAGAAACGAAAGGCGCTCCAGATGGGAGCCTTTATCTGTAATGCGCAGGTGGGTCTTGTTTTCAATAGTACAAAAGGGGGTTATTTACAATGAAGTCATTTTTGGGGAGAAAAAAATATTCTGTCCACCATGCACAGAGCCTTCCAACTTCTCTGCAGGACATCCAAACCAGTTCCATGAAATAACTTGAAAACAGTCTGGATCCCAAATGAAGGGGAAGTTTCAAACGTTGCATGACCGGGCTCCGTCCTACAAAGCTGATCTGTCAGCTGCTACACAGGAATGCTGGATCCAGGCCTCAAGGATGGATCAGAAAAACCAGAGGAGCTGCAGCAGAATATGATTATATAAAGACAAATAATAGACAGGGCTTCATCTCTTCTGCTCCTGTTACAAAATGCCACACCACTTACACATTGTTTTGAAACTGTTGTCTTTTTCTCGTGTAGATTGCTGTAACACCAGCCAACATCAGACAGCTCCAGCTGTTTGAGGACGAACATCCTGCCTGCACTGTGCTGGCGCTTCACCCTCCACATGATCAAACACAGGGTTTGGAACCAAACACGGTCTTTCACCAAAAACGCCATGTCAGACACAGACCGACTCCTACCTCTGTTTTTACCTTATAGTTTTAGCTTTATACTTGCACAAGAAGTGGTGGCCGTTGGACGACGTGCTGCAGACCTCCAGTGAATCCAGAAGTGGCTTGCAGCCAGTAAGTGAAACAATTTTAGAATCTGGTGAGACATTATCTTTTCTGGATCTGAGAGAACATCGCATGTAGGGCTTCCTACACATTTGTCACTTGCAATGTAGATTGAGGTCGTTCCACATTCCAGTGAGTGAAGCATCTCTGCATAATCTGCATCGGAGTTGCTTCTCCAAGAGCATGCTATGACTAAAAACTGGGTTGAAAAGTCAGATTCTTTCAATGCTCCAATCAAAATCTGAATTGATTTTTCTTTCTTGATCATGGAACATCGCATCATGAGGCAAAAATGATAACAATGTGAGTGAAAGGTCAGTCAGGTTTTACAGAAGTTAAAATAGTCTAAACTATACGGTCTGTTTATTCGTATGAAAAAAAATATATTTGCTAATGGGAAAAAAAAAACAAGTTTTAAATTGTTAAATTGTCCTTCGATTTACATCAGAAACTGAGTCGGCACGTCGTCCGCAGGTGCAGTCCATTATGGAGAGGTTGATCGTGTTCCTGCTCAGTCGGGTGGTGGAGAGGCCTCAGTCACATGGAGAGGCGTCCTTCTCCCTGCATCCACCCACAGAAACCTGCAAAGTGCTGTGGAAGGATGGACAGGCGGTCGGCTTCTACACCATCAAACACAAAGGTTGGGGAAGATCAGCCAGTTTCCATTAACAAAACAATTTCTGCAAACCTGAAAGGAGGATTCAGATTGTGAATTTATAATTAAAGTTTAAAATGTTCAAATAGAAGACATGTAAGTTTTGACGATAGAGTGCTCTGCCACAGTTGGACGGAAAGTGATTCCTGATTGTCAGTAGTTTCTTCAGATGTAAATCTGATATGTTTGCCCTGCATTTGTATTTAGTCTCTCTGATTCAGCACTTTGAACCCACTTCTGCTGTAAATAAAACTGTAAGATTTTGAAAGTATAACTCTACCAGCTTGGCACTCAATGGCGACTACAACTTTAGACCATTCTTCTTTGCAGAATAGCTCAAGCTTAGGCAGATTGGATGCAGAATAACCATGGAAATCAATTTTCAAATGTCAAATTTCAGTCTGAACCTTCACTGAACCACTCCAACTGAATATGCTTGATCTAAACCTTAATATTGTTGTTTAGCTAGAAAAAGCCTAAAAACTTGAAATGCTCCTCTGCAGTGAAACATCCTGTGGTCAAGCAAAAGACAATAAAAAGTATTTCCTGTGCTGTTTCAGGCAGACTCTGTGACAGCTGGAGCAGCCGCTGCTACCTGCTGCCTGTCCTGGACACTGTGCTGGTGAGGAGAAGATGCAGGAGGAGAGGCTTCGGCCTTCAGATCCTGCATGACTTCTGCTCCTCCTTCTCCTCGGAGGAGTCCCTTGGAGTCAGCTCTCCCTTGTCGTCCTGCATGGTGGCAGGTCAGCATGTTTATTTCAAATCTAAACCCCTTCCTTGCATTCTTTTTGTGTTGGGGAAGAACGTTTTGTGTTTTGTTGGCGTGTTAGGCAGACAATATGGATATTTCAGGAGACCTGTAATTATTGCAATGGCAACATTCAGCTTTGCTTTGAAATGTTCTGACATGCTATTGTCACTGGGGGAAACTCTATACTTGACATCTGGCTCTATTTGCATGCTGTTCATTTCAAACCTTTTTTTTTTTTTTACTTCACCATGTCGATTATCCATGCCTGAGGAACAGCTGGTAACTTGAGTTACCACTTGGGAGTCAGGGTGCTGGCAAAAAGGACAATTAGCTGGAAAACGGCTAAAAACTTGAAATGCTCCTCTGAAGTGAAACATCCTGTGGTTAATAAAGTGATTAATTTTTGGTCCCTTCATGTCATTTACTGTATGCGGTGACATTTGGGCTTTGCTGTAACATAAAGTTTCCCATATGGGCGCCCTTATTAAAAATACCTTGAGACTAGAGTTCGGAGTGGCGGTGATTCACTGTCAAGACTGCGGTTGCCTTTTTTTTTAATATTTTATGTCTTAATGGCTAATAGCTCGTAGCACAAAGGCAGGAACTTTAACAGCCTCTCACTGACCAGGTGGACAGCTGAGTCAGTTCATTGTTTTCACCTCCAGATGTTTTCTGGCTGGTGAAACGTCCTTAGGGGACAGTTGTTTGTTAAAGACCCATTAGTTCTGACTGCTATTCCTTTCAACTCTTACCAGAGGGGGAGATTCAATATGCCCCCTGTTTAACACCTCTATCGAGCAAAACACGATAAATTTAATGACTTGGAATCCCACCTTCTGCTCGGTTCGTCTTTTTATCTGCAGATAAAATAGATTCAGTCATGCATGCCTCTAAAACTGCCCACATCTGTCTGTTTAATGGCTCCTAGGGTAATCCAGCAGGCATTTGTAGTGGTTTCCAGAAACTCCTGCCTTATTAATGTAATCAAACCTGCATGTGTGGACAATTCTGCAGAGTGATGAGGTCAGAAGGCAGCTAACCCCTAGAATAGATGATCTGGTTATCCTGCAGGGAACATGCTGACCCCCTGAGGGAGGAGTGTATAAAAAAGACTTTAAAGAAGAAGTAAAACAATAAATTATGAAACTAAATGTTTTTAGGGCCTCATGCAGAATGTTAAAGTTTATTTAAATTTTTTCTTTTTCTTTTTAACACTGTATTTAGTGATCAGGAAGTTCCTGCAGCAGCGTGAGGAACATCGGGCGCGTCTGTATGAGGTGGAGGCTCCAGGAGGGTGGACTCAGAGAAGAAACATCTGGCTCAACATCCAACTGGGTCGCTACGCTTCTGAGCAGGTGAATGACCCCTTTTCTGTCAGACCATTGTGAAAGAAAGCACATTGTTTCTTATCATGGACTTACAAGAAAAAAAACAATAAAAAATGTACTCAAGTTAGGTTTTTCCAAACTCTACATTGAGATTATACTGTACTAGTAGAGGCACATATACAGTAGGTTATCTTGGCTTCTTAAAGGTTTTTCCAGGAATCAAATGAACAAGAACTCTGAGATCACTGAGAATATTATGAGTAACGGTCAGATGGAGTTTATCATCATGGAATCCACTGATGAGTATAGAAAACCCCTCTGTTTCTGAACGTATGCATTGCATGAGCTGATTGTGAACGATGATGGGAGTGGTTTGTAATAACAAGAAATCGAATTAAAAAATATTATGTTTTTAAAGCTGTTTCTGTCCACCCACAGACCAGTCCAGCTGTCCTGACACCAGCCAGCCCCTGTAACTCGAACGCTCCCCTGATAACAGCCTCTACTCAGCTCTGTGATGTGAACCAGGAAGATAGCTCCCCGAGCAGCGAGCTCTCTGAGACAGGATGTTGCTCTTCAGTTCGCACTGATATTCTGGATCTTAAAGCTCCCAGCAGGCCCCGACGTTTAAAAGAAAGTCTGAAGTGGAAGGAAGCTTCATCAAGGAAGCCTAGCATAGAAAACCCAGAGGAGATGCAGAAAAGGTCCAAAAGAGCCAGAAGAACATCCATCAACGAGTAAAAACACAAACTTAGCTCATTGCGCAACATCACGCTCTAGCGGGAACTGTTCTTTTCCTTGTGTGCGAGGGGCGTATGAAAGGGCTTTCAGATATCAAAATGAGAAAAGCTGCTCTGTGCAGATTTTGTGTTTAAGAATATTTTTCTTACTCAAGACAGGCAAAACATTTTAGCTTTTTGGAGTTCACCTGTTCCATTTTTCTGTTCATTGTGTGGCAATTTTACCCCCTACCTGTTACTTTATGCTTCTTTATGTATTTCTGAATATTTAATTATTTTACCTTAAAGGTCCTGTTTTGGTGAAGGCAACTCAACTAGATAGATAGATAGATAGATAGATAGATAGATAGATAGATAGATAGATAGATAGATAGATAGATAGATAGATAGAT
>CAEFZY010061416.1:0-59365 GCA_903066815.1 Brachyrhaphis roseni
AGAGGTATTAGGATAAGGGAGAGAGTGAGAGAGAGAGAGAGAGAGAGAGAGAAGGGAGATATATTGCGATATATAGTGTGTTAATCTAATAATTAGCTTTAAGGAGATACAAATGGCAGCACTAACTGTATATTTGGTCAACAGTGTTGATCCACAGAACAATTTTTTCAGTTTTTTCTTTAAACTTATTTTTTTGTTGACATTACAGTAATCAGACACATAAAGAGATAAATCCTCAACTTTTTTATTATAATTCACAAATTTTCAGCCGGTCTTACCTCTGGTTTACTTTATTACATTTTCAGAAACATCCGAGGAAGTCCAAAAAGTTTTATCTGAAGACGTATTATAAAGAACAAATGAACATAATTTTATGAAAAACTTTAATAATTTTCTCTCCGTTCACCTTAAAGAATTAAATTTAATTTCCATCAAATTTGTAAGAAACAAAGCAACAACAGACTTTAAAGTTTCTTTTGCTTTTTTCAGTAGAAAGAGCTTATCTTCACAAAATAGAAACAGAAAATGACCAAAACCTGCAAACTCTAAGCTAGTTTCAGATTGAGAAACCAAATATTTTACCTTTAAGACGGAAAAATAACTTTGAGACGACACAACGAGGAAAAATTGGAAGTAAAATTTGACAATATGAAGGACGGGTATTCAGCTGAACTCAAGATGTTTTCTGCAGAACTTGAAAAGAAAAATAAATGTTCTTAAAAGAAAGTGGAGCTCATCTACAAGCTCCAGATAAATCAGAAAGAAATCCAAATGTATAGATTTATTTTGTACTTAGTTATCTGAGAGTGTTGTTTTTCAGCAGATTACCTTTTTTGTTATTAAATTAGTTGACAATTAACGATTAATCACGATTAATCGATTCAAACTTACCATCAGTACACTGTAGAGCTGATCTGCTGAATATTTTTTTAATTAACCGATTAATAATTGGATAGTAAAAGATGATTGAAGGAACATTTTCTTCTCAGAATTTGAACCTGGTAAAGTTAAAACCACCTCTTGTGTTTTGGGTCGATCATATTTAAAAAAATGTTTTATTATTTTTATCATAAGACTAAAATGTGTACATATTTTGTAAAGTTTTGGTTTAATTGCAGCTCTGAAAGTGTTTTTCAGCAAAATATTTTTTTTTGCCAGTTAATGATTAATGACTAAATTAGTTGGCAATTATTGATTAATTATAATTAATCTGTTTAATAATGCCATCTGGTGAGGTTCTAGGTGTTTACTGGTTTTGCTGGAAACCTTGATTGTTTACATGCCTGCTACTCGTTGTACCAAATCACGTCCATATTGGACTGAACTTGTTTTAGTTTTTTGAGTGAACACCTCAAACCTGATCTTCCGCTCATCACCAGCCTCGGTTGGAAACCTTCTCCTCTACATGTTGTGTCCTGAAAGTCCTCTGTTTCCTGCCTGTCCCTCATTACTGCCTCCTTAAAGGAGTATTCTGTATTTCTGCACCGTTGTCTCCCTCGTCTCATCTTTTCTGACCTTCTATTGTGAGTTGCTTGGAGACTGACAGAAAAGAAGCGCGGTCCAACCCTTTATGCTCTCCTTCCCTCCCCTCCTCCTGGCGTCCGTCCGTCCGTCATCCATCCGTGTCTCGGGCCCTTTACCCCTCCGCTCTTTGTTTCTGTCTTTCCCCTTCAGATATCAAATGCGCTCTCACTTTCTTGCAGCATTCATGGAGCACAGTCGACCACACTTACAATGTCAGCCGTGTGTGTTTAATGGGCTGTGCGCACAAACACACACGCGTCCTTTATTCGCAGGCCTTCATTGTCCTGCCTCTGGCCTTGGGATGGGTGTTATACCTTCTCTGCCCTGTTAAACATTTAATTTCAGTCGTCCGAATTGTTTCTGCACAGCTAAATATCGAATTGATCACCCGTCTAAAACTGAGCGGCCGTCGCTGTGTATTAATAATGGCACCAGCTTTATTTTGATTTGATTGATTCCCATTTGTGTGTGTGTTTTGCACCTGTGCTGCAGGGACTGAATGGGAGGAATATGTCACATAGTGATCTTTGTCCTCTTAACAAGCCAATTTATCAGGTGGCTCCGAGGTCCTTGGTGGACACGGGGCTTTTCATTATCCAGCCTCTCCCTCTTCTTTCCCTATTTATCTTCCAATTCAAAGAAATCCTTCAACAGAAAAAACTTAATAATGAAAACCATTCCTCTGATAGAAAAAAAACACATAAATGACAGTGAAAGCAGCTCTCTTCTCCTTCACAACCAAACCGTTGAAAAGAGGATAAAGATGAATCTTCTTAATTAAAGAGCGTGAGGTTCGAAGCTAACGAGACTTCTTAATTAAAATCGTCCTGAAAGGTGATGAGGTGATGAAGAGGAGCGAGACTCTAGACCAACACAAAGGGATGTTTTCGAATGTAGCATCCCAGCAGAAGTGTGTTTGAAACGTGATCATCAAATGCTTTGCTTTAACATAATTACACTTTGTTCTGCTGTTCAAGAGGCGCGGGTGACTTGGAGTCGGACTCCCGGGTGATGGAATATATTCACCCGGCAAACGTTGAGCCTTTTCCTTCTTCCGCTTGGTGACACCTGGGAACAAGAATGTAGCTGCTGCCCCTTCGGCCTTTATGTCCAAAGCCGGTCCGGATAATCAGCAGCAGGTATGAAAGCAGCCAGATGTGGGTGGAGTAGTCACAGAGCAGGACAGATGATTAAAATTACTTACAAAGCAATTTTAAAAACCCCACAAAGAAATTTATTTTAGAGAGTTGTGTTTCTCCTCCTTAAGTTAGCAGTTTTAGCTTCTTTACATAAAGTTTTTAAAGGCGACCTGTTATGAAAAGTTCATATTTTGAACATTTTTATACTTCCTTTTGGGTCTAAAAACCAACCAGTCATTTTTGGTAATAAGTTGATGTTTTTTGGTGTCTGAAAAATGAACCGTTTCAAAAGCCTGGAAGCCATACCCGTTACCTAGCAACCCCCGCAGCGCTCCGCCGTTACCTAGCAACCCCCGCAGCGCTCTGCTGTTTGTCTCTAAAGTCCGGTTCATTTGGGGAGTTGTGAATGAGCAATCGAACCAAAGAAGCGAGCTCTGGTTTTCAGTTCGGTTGAAGTGAAATCTGGCACAGTTCGAATCCATATGTGAACACCGTTCAAACCAGAGACCGCGCTAAAAGCAGGAAGCGGACTACTGCTCAGGGCATTCTGGGTAAATCTAACCAAAACAAACATGCTAGTCTAATGCTAGCAGGATGGCTCGTGGTTTATTACCAAAGACAAAAGAGAAATCCTACAACCGCTGAAATCTGACGCTACTTTGTAGGAAGAAGGAAGTTACGCTCGTGTCTTTTTCAGTGGTTTTTGTGTAGTTTCCTTCAGTGGTTCCTGGTGCAGCGCCCCCACAGGCGAGGAGGGGAACAGGTTTTCAATGAGTTTTGGTTTGTTTGATATAGTCCAGCGAGAAACTGAACCACAGCATCTGAAAATGTAACAATTGTTGCAATTTTGATCCCAAATCGAACTGAATCTACCAGACTATCAGGTGTGAAAACAATCTAGAAACACACTAGGATCTAGAATGTTATTAATAAGTCTAATAGCTTCTGGATTGGATGAGTTATGAATTAAATCATAAGCATCAAGTGTTTTATTGTAGTTAATGATCATTATTTAGGGTTTGTAGGCATTTGCTTTAGATTCACAAACATTTTTCTTTGACTGTAGATGTAGAAGAAACTTCTTGAAGAAACTACAATTTAAGGACTTTTTCAGAATTAATTCAACACAAACAAGTTTTTTAGACTTTATAAAAGACCTTGAGATGCTTAAAACACACACACACACACACACACACACACACCCACCCCCACACACACACACACACCCACACACCTACACACCTACACCCCCACATACATGATTACAGGAAAAAGGCATATCACACACTTTTCAATGTCAACATTTTGTAGCGTTCTTTCTTTATTTCTCTTTGCGTGGATATAAAATATGTAATCTATTTGGAAATATGTTTGTCGATAGCAACCATTTCCATCTTCTTTCATGAAATCCTGTATGTTTGGTTTTATCACAGTGGTGTCCATTGGTCAGTTTAATCAGGAATGTTTTATTGCTCCCACGTCTATCGAGAAGATTTAGTAATTAAATTTATGGTTTATATCTGAGTTAGAATTAAAGAGTAACAAATTACACTTGGATACGTTTGCAGAAATGGTCCAAAAATAAACATGTTTTCAGTGAAAATAATGAATTTCTTATCACTAGAACAATAATTTTCTGTAATTATAACTGAGGTTTGCCCTTGGATTTAATTTTCAGTGACCAGAGTTTGGTCTGGTTCACCAATGAGTCAACCAGTTACATCCTGCCTGATTCTCAGTAAACCTCTTCATGACCTCAACCTCAAATAAACACAGAAAAACATATTTTCTCCATTATTCTCTGTCCTCTGCTGCCTTATGAAGGTTTTCAGCTGTTTTAATCTGTCTCTTTTCATGCTTCCTTCAACTTTTGAGGACATTTACTGGCGAAATGCACTTCAGAGCCCCTCGCTCTAACCTTAACGCAACTCTTGATTAAATTTTTATGTGCCCTCTTTGGTTAAAGGACACAGAAAACCTTGTGGCGTTCTGCTTTCAAATCACCTCTTTGAGACAACTTTGTTTTTTTAATCCTGTTTTCTTTTGTCAAATTTATATTAATTTTGAAATGTCATGCTGCTTAAAATTTGATTCCTATCCTCATGTGTTTGTGTTAAATTATTTAAAACCAAAGCATGTTGTAAGAATTTAAAGGGGAAATAATGTGCAAAGTTTATATTTTGCATGTTTTTGTTCGTCCATTTGGGTTTCTACTTCTTCTAAAAACAGCCAAAGCACATTTATTTCAAACTAGGTTGAAAACATTTTGGGTCAAAATGTTACAGAAAATGTTGTACAGAACTTATGTATGTTCTGTACAATGGCTGCTGGAAAAGACGTGTGTTTGGTCGGCGACTTGGAATCCAGAAATGTTGAATTTGAAAAGCAGAAGCTGCTCTGCAGAAGCTGCTCTTCAGAAGAAGGGGAGCCACATGACTTTTGATTCATGAAGAGCCTCATAGAGCTGTCACGCTGGAGGCAGGTGTCTGTTCCTCACCCCGGCAGACAAAAACCGGAGTCTGACCTCATCCCTAAACACTGCAACATGGCGGCCGGGTGCTGCGGTGAGTCACTGAACTCTCACACTGAGGTGGACGGCCCTTTTCTAAATGTTGGGTTGAAACCCGATCGGCCTGGCGAAGCTGCAAAATGACGCCCAGAGTTATGGCCTGTCATGGTGATGGATGGCCCGACTCTGGAGCCAGTGCCAGTTCTTTCTGTTGCCACATTTGTTTCTGATACCTGGACAATTTAATTACTGCCATCCAGAGCTTCTGCTGCTCACAGCTTTAAAGGCCATAAATAGATCATTATGTTTCTGTAAAACTCTGTTGCTTTGCAAACAACTTGCTCATTTAGTTTGTAAGAACACTGATGCTGAGGCGAGGCTACATTTATGATCTGACAGTTGTTTTAAATAAACAAACAAGCTTCTGTAATTAGAGAAAGAGCAGAAGATATGCCACGCCCTCTTTTATAGACACCCATCAACAACTCAGTTAAAGGTTATTTATTTCATGAATATTAGACAAAATATCTCCATCCACACAACAAAATGTCCAGCAATAAACGCTCCAGTTAGGTGGCGATAACTTGTATCTAGAATGCCTTGAAAAGCATTAGTGGAGCCTCCTGCACAACCAGCAAGAATGCAGCCAGTGGTTTCTTAATGGCAGGTTAACAATAAAACATTTGTCTTTTCCAGCAGCCATTGTACAGCAGTAAAACCAGCTGGCCAAACGTTGGGTTGCTAGGTAACAGGGTTGATCTGAAACGGCTCATTCACTGCAAAAACACAAAATCTCACTCATATTTTTGGTCTAGTTTTTAGTGCAAATATCTTAGTACACTTGAAATAAGACAAACTTATTTACAAATACGTTTTCAGCGAGAAATATGAGCTGGTTTTAAGTCAATAGTTTCTTAATATTGATGAAAAATTACAAGTTCCACTAGCTGATTATTTCACTTATAAGGAAGAAAAATGTCTTATGAAACAACCTGCCAGTTTATTTTTTTTATTTAGTTCATTTCATATCATTTAAATATATTAAATATTGGGCCACAGACATTTCTGTGCCCAGCAGACTTGGGAACCCAGACAGTAAACTTGGACAGGAAGGACTTTAGAGGAAACATTTCCTAAACCAACAAATCAGAAAACATTTGACCTAAATTTTTTAAGAAACTTTTCTGCCTTTTATTTTTGTTAAGGGAAACACTGAGACTGTTTTCAGGACCCACATGAAATTACCCTTTCTACTTTTTTCATAAAAATATCTCATGTTTAAATCACTAAAATGAAGGATAAAGAAATTATTTAGCGTATTTAATTGGAAAAACTGAAATTTTATTTTTTTGTTTGAGTGCGTGTGCTGTTGTGTTTTTAGAAGCAGTTAAAATGAAAATGTGCAAAATGTGAATTTTGCATAATAGGTCCCCTTTAAGTTGTTTTTTTTGTGTTCTTATCTGATATTAAAATTAGCTTAATGATGTGAAATATTTAATTTTGTCAAAAGAGACAACCTGTAAAGAAACAAATGGTTTGTTTTCTTTTCATTTTTATTATTTTTGTAGGTTGTAATTCTTTGTTCTGGATTTTTAAAGGTTTCCTGCTCTGACTGATCTGCAGCAAGAGAGTCCAGTGTCTCATATTTTTCTTCAGAAATGAATTGTGACAAGCCGTGAATTCCTCCCTCGCTGCACCAACCTGAATTCCTCATTTATGGACTGTGCAGTTCAACTTTTTATTGAGACACTATCGCAGGATTTGTCAGGAATCCGTGTCATGTTGGACACAATCCCACCAATGTGCCTCGGTTTTAACGCCGGTAACCCAGTAATGCAGCTGTAGCTCCCATTTCAGGACTCGACCCGTTAGCTGCCTCTGTGCTCGTCTGCATTCTGCTAATTTCAGGTTACATTAACCGCGTTGAGCTGCTGTTAACACAGGATTTACAGGATTATTAAGAGGAATCGTCACAATGTGTGTAAATTAATGGACTAAAATTTGCTGTCAATTACAATACTAGCTTGTATTTGCAACTTTAAATACATACATACTCTAAATAACACAGCACAGTTAGTAAAAAGGTAACAGCAATATTTTGGATTTTATAACCTGTAATAAGAGAAAAAATGGGGTTTATTTTCAAAGTCATTTTGTTTTTTATACAAGTACATTAAATGTAAAGTTAATTATTTGGTTTGTAAACTAAATATTTACAACCCAACTAAATGTTTAGGTCCAAGCTAAATATGTAGTTTACAAATTAAATATTGAATTTGGAGCAAAATAATTAGTTTGTAAATTAAATATTTAGTTAGCAAGCTAAATATTTAGCTTGTGAATTAAATATTTCGTTTGGACCTCTGACAATAGTTTGTAAGTTTGTGGCCAGCAGAAACTTTGGTATTTAGGCACAATTCTACTTGACACGTGATTGGCCGATGATTTCAAAGTAGCCAATCCAGAAGCAGCATTTGTTTTCCTTGATTCTGATTGGAAGTCTGTTGACGTTAGCTTCTGCTGTAGTGGTAAAATGGTTTCCACTGTGTGCATTTTAAGACATATTTGGTGCTTGGGTGATTAAAATCTACAGTTAAAAATGTTTTTAGATTCAGTCTTAAAGTTTACGTATTTCTACTATTAGTAGAAAATTTTGTCCCAGTCTTTTATAGTTGTTTTCTAAATATTTTTGTTCAATTTTGGTTCTTTGTCATCATTTTTCTGAGCAGCACCTGAGCAGTTAAAACACTGCAGACGTTCATGTCTTGTCATTCTTGGCTTAAATGATCTCATAACATCTATTCTCCAAAGATACAATCACAGCTAATGCGTGCATATTTTCATCATTGTATTATTTACTAAAACCTTCAAATGTTCTTTTGGCAAGCAGAACAAAAAAACAAACCTGTTAGAGCTGAGATTTTTTCGAGCATTTCACATAAACTGTTGTTGGATGGATTTCCGTCTGTCATGATTCTGATAACAGAGAAAGTTGGGGCGCGCTGGTCGGCCAAAGCCTGAGGATTCTCAGCATTCCCTGCAGCATAGCAGCCGCGCTTCGCAGTGTTTCCGCAGCTTGTTAAGAGGGGATGCCAGGCATGGTTCTGGCCGGGTATATTTTCATTCAGTCTGAATGCTTGGCACACTGGGACGGTAAACAGAGAGGCAAGGTGGGCATAGATGGCATAGTTACTTTGCACTTGTATGCGATGAGAGAAAACATTCATTAACGGATCTAATTTACATTTCTCACCGAAGCGGCACTTCGCTCAGGGTGTGTAATTAACACCATTCAGATGCGTGGCTGTTTTAAACAAAGAATTGCAGAGATTTGATGCTCCTTTTTTTCTGCTACTGCAGCCACAAACTGTCTCTGTGGATATTCCCAATCAGCAGCAGCAAATTCTGTCTGATATCACTTTTAAAGGTTAAAGGCCAGCTGTTATGCTTCCTTGAAGAGGATGGGGTAAGTCTGTGGGTGACACAAAACATGTTCATTACATTGTTTGGAACAAAATAATTCTTAGATATTGAGATTTTGAGCTGCATTAAGGCTCTGTCACTTTAAATCCAAAGAAACCCCTGCTGGCCACACCCCCACCTTAAAGTTTACACTCACACATGAAAGTGGCTGCAAACAGGTACGGAATTATACAACGGTACGTCTTTGAAAAGCAGAAGTGGAGCCTTCTGCATAACCAGCTAGAATGCAACAAGTGGTTTCTGCTTGATACGTCAACAACAAAGCACTTTTTTCCCCCAGCAGCCATTATACAGCAGTAAACCAGCTGATCAAACATGTTTTAGTTTGGTTGCTAGGTAACGTGTCTGGACTTACAGTAGCTGGTGTTGCTAGGTAACAGCATACTGCCTGTCGATTGTGATTTAACATTCGAGAGGTTTTTGAAACGGCTCATTCACTGCAAAATCAACCAACAAAGTATTTTTATTCTTGTTTCTAGTGCAAATATCTTTGCAAACTTGAAAAACGACAATTATTTTCCAAGTATTTTGTTTTAATTCCTAAATATTGTTGAAAAAGTTTTTGTTCCACAGGTAGATTAACTTATTTCATGGGAAAAATGTCGTATTACTTGTACTTTTTCAACAGTATTAAGGAATTAATAGAAAAAGAAAAAATAGCTTACACATCAAAATTTAGGAAGTTTTCAAAAATTCCTTAATATTGATGAAAAGTTTCTACCTATCAGTGAAATAATCTGCCAGTGGAACTTGTACTGTATCAACAATATTAAGGATTTATTGACTTAAAACAACTTAGAAAGTTACATGTAAGTTAGTTTTGTCTCATTTCTGCACTAGAAAAAAGAAATATAAAATATTTTGTGTGATAAGATGTTTTGTTTTTGAAATGTTTTCTAGATGCCAAGTATCAGCTGGTGGTAGAAACTCAAATGGAAGAACAAATAGTTTCACTTTAAAAAGTTTAGTTTGATTAAAACACATCCATCCTGGACATATTATCGTTTCCCTGTGACTTTTCATGTCCTTTTCTTCTATAAGTGAGTCTGTTGAGCTCCTCTTTTCCAAGTATGGTCACTATGAAGGAGAGCTGTCGCTTGAGGGGCCTTTGGTGGAAATTAATGGGCTCCAGCCAAGGGCAAAAAAAGAGGAGACAGCTGGGCCTGTCAGCACCGGCAACAGGAGCACGGCGAGGCCGACAGGGAGGCGAGGCTGCAGGGAGCAGAACAACGAGATGCTGCCATGGAGGCAATGATACAAAATACAGAGGAAAACATGCTTTGATAAAAACAGAATTAACAGTTTAAGGTGAAAAAACAAGACAATGTCAAAGGTCACCTCGTGAAAACAACTGGAAGTATTTCTAATCTACTCCTGAATTCTTCCTCTATATGTAACAGGTTATATTTTACCAAAAGCTTCTATCAATGGAATGTAAAATTAAGAGCCGGGAATCCAAACGCTTTTATTGCTGCCATAAATTGGTTTATTGTACATTTAAAATCGATTTTGCCTCAACAACACAATCAAAGCTTCGGCCTGATTTTTTTGAAGCCATCAGCTGAAATGAGTCTGGAAGCACAAATAGTTTTTTAAATAGTTGCTTTTAAAGCATCAAACATTTTAAAATGATCTGGCATTGCAAAGACACAAAGTATTTATGATCTAGTTTCTACAACAAATGTCTTAATACACTTGAAATAAGTTACAATACACTTTTTAGCACAATATAAGAGTTAGTTTTAAGTCAATAATAGCTTAATATTGATGAAAAATTACTAGTCAGAAGTGAAATAATCTGTCAGTGGAACATTTTCACATATTATAATTTAATGCAGAAGTCCAATGATTCATCTCCATCATTTATCTCTTAGTCACTGCATCACTAAAGCATTTTTCCTGTTTGCTTTCCTTTTGTTCCATGTTCTATTTTATTTTTAGCTACTCATTTTCTACCTGAACACTAAAAGTCGCAGAGCGACAGCAGCATATTGGGGTCACTGAAAAAACACACAACCAAAAAAATCTGAAACTTTGACCTCAAAACATTTATACAAAACACTCAGAAATTTCTGAGTTTCAAAAGTCAATAAGGTTCAACTTTTGAAACTAAGAATTGTCCACATTTTTTTGTAGAAAGCTTCAGATTAATCTAAAAATTTCCATGATTTTTCTTGCAAATTTTTTATTTTTCTAGTTCAGAAATTTTCTTATTTTTTCTAGAAAATTTCTGAGATTGATCTAAAAATTTCAGTTTTTTTTCTTGCAAATTTTCAGCTTTTGGAGCATAGAAAATCTGTATTTTTTTCTTGAAATTTTATGAGATTAATCTAAAAATTTCTCAGCTTTTTGGCAAAAATGTACTCTTCCTTCTTTTTATCTACAATGTCCCTGATTCCACTGTATCAGTGGAATCGTATTAACGGATATTAAGGTATATTTCAGGTTTGAACTACTAAAATAAGCAGATATGAGCACTGAATCCTGGGGTTCTCTATATAAAATCTTACAGGAAGACATATTTACTGTTTCTTATCGCTAATAACAGTTTGCTGGTGAAAGATGAAGAAAAAATATTCTGCATAAAGACTTTATGAAGTCTTGACTCTATTTTCACTCAGAGTAAAAATAGAGAAACTGCTTTTGCTCCTGCTTGTTTGGCCGATTTGTATCAATTAGAAAACTAAAGTTATGTTTGTTTTTTTACAGGAGGTTTTTTTTTAACATGAAAGCTGGACTTGAAAATCAACAAAATTGATGAAGAACCTTATAACCACAAATGTAACAAATATCTTTTTAATTTAGCATCAACGCAGAAACAGACACTAATAATAGAGAAAACATAAAAGCACGGAGACAGAAGAAAGCGAGTTCCTCCGTTCTTCATATTGCCAGAGAAGTGGAAGAGCGGAGAATAAAATATTCATCCTGCAGGAACAGCTGTGCAGACAGTTGGACTTGCAGCAGTGATGGAGCGTCCAAAGCATTTCATTTTTCTTATGAACGTGACTTACCCAGCCTATATTTAGGGGCGTGAAGGACAAAATTATTTAGAGCTCATCTAATACATGTACAGATCTATATTAGATAAGCTGCATAAAATCATTTAAAAAATCTAATGTAAATATTTTATTTTTAATTTATGTATTAAACTGAACCAGATCTCATAATGTACAGAGTTAAAGACACGTTGTGAGAGCAGAGAGACGGACAGATGGAGCTCCGTCCTTGATGAGATGCCGGTAAATGCAGGGTCACGGTCAGGTCTCCCTCCTCATCTGGGCCAACAAAACAGAAAGAGTCTCAATCAGAGCAGAAAATCGGCATTAAAGGCTCATTGTGAAAACATACGCAGCCTTTACAACACATCCAATTATGATGTGTTACAAGATTATAATGTGGTTTTAAACATCATTAAAAGTCACTGCATGCTGGGTAGTTTGTTTGATGAACTTAAGACACAGATGATGATTTTTTGTCCAGCAACTTCCATTTAAAATAAAGAGTTTTTCACCCGAAAGCAGGAAGCCTCATGCAGAAAACATCTGTTATTTGATTAAAATGTCAATAAACCAGAGAAATTAGATCAAACTATTTCTCACTAAACTTCACAAGGTGCACAGAGAGATTCAAAGATTTGGGAGAAGATTCCAGAAACACTTGAAGTCTAGAAAAGATGTTTCTTTGCAGACCAACATGTTTCACTTGTTGCTTTTGTTTGGGAGATTTGCAAAAGACCCTGATGAATCTGAAACTCCATGGTCTGCAAATAATCTTGTTTCCTAGAACTAAAGAAGAAAAAGTACAAGTTACATGTGGAAATTAGTTTCAAAAGTTTGACTTTTGGAATTTTTTCTACTTTTGAAATGAAGAAATTTCCAAGTTTTTTTAAAAAAGAAATTTCCAGAGATTAATCCAATAACTTTTGAGTGTTTTTCTTGCAAATTTTCATTTTTTGAAGCTCAGAAATTTTCTTGTTTTTTCTAGAACATTTCTGAAATTAGACTCAAAATTTCACAGAATTGTACCCTTCTCTTTTCTGTGTCCAATGACCTTGGTACGACATTGTTGAAACAATGACTTTGATACGACGCCGTTGAAACGGTTTGTGGTACCAAAGACAAAAGAGAAATCCTACAACCACTCTAATGTGACGCCACATTGTTGTTTGCATTTCGTGAAGAAGGAAGTTACGCTCAGTGATTTAGTCAGAGGTTTTCATGTCGTTCCATTCAGTAAATCAGTTTTCAATCAGTTTGGTTCATTTGACAGTGCATTGTGAAACCAACATAAAATATTGAGAAAATTTCCATCAAAAACTCGGAAATTTTGATATTAAGCAAAAAGCTTGGATACTTCTGAAATTGAAAAGTAAAAAAATGTGCTAGAAAAAAGTATGAAATTTTCTAGGAAAAAAAAAAATCAGAATTTTTCTGGAATTTCAAGCTGGAGTTTCAAAATTTGACAATTTTTTGACTTTTGAAACTCAGAAATTTTCCAGTTTTGCTAGAAAATTTCTAAAATTAATGTCAAAATTTCAGATTTTTTCCCTGTCTACCATGTTCTACTGCTGTAGAAAAGTTGCTTTTGTTATTTTATTATCTTGAGCATTTTAACAATAATCTACTAAAAACTCCAGTTTTGATGGACGTTGTTACGCTGATGATTATCAATTAATTGTGTGCATTTAATCTGCTAAAAACTGTTTAGAAATTAAAAATAATGTACAGATTTCCTCGCACATTACAAAGTTTTCACATTTAAGAAAAAACTCAAAGCCCTTGGTCTTGGACAGCCTTAAAATTACTTAAAGCCAGCCATTGAGTGCTTTTCTTGTAATCTAATTTAATCTGAAGAGCGTCAAACACCTGCTTCTTCCAACAACCTTCCCTCAAATCCATCAAACCTGTGAGTGACAGCGGAGTCGACACCGAAAGTCCTGATTGAAAATTCCTCATTGAACCTTGGCCGACCCGGTTCAATAATACTCTGAGCCTGATGGCTGAATGGAGCCTGAGAGATGAGCTGAGCTGTGCCTCAATGGGAGATATTTTGGGTTTTAATAGCTTCTCTAGGCCGGTCCTGCAGGGGAACAGGTGTGCTGGTTGCTGGAAGAGGTCAGCTGGACGGCAGAAGGACAAAAATCACAACAAAAACTTTACGTTTCTTGGATTGTTGCACAAATAACTTTTAATAATTACAACAAATTAACCAATTTACAGATATAGACATACAGACCTACATAGTGAGAATCTCCACACCTGACCAAGTAAAGATGATTTTTATGGGATAGAATGAGGTGATGTTGGTGCATTTTATGGAAATCTTTGATAAATATGATGAAGATCAAAGCCTTTGAGATTTTGGAGCCGGATGGTGGAAGAAAACAAAAATGCATTCTCATATGTTTATAAATATTGTAATTTGATATTATTAATGTGTTTAGTAGGAAGTTAAAGCCTAAAAAAACAGCTGATTAATTCCTTGTAACTGTTTTCTGTCTTTCATTGTTTGACTTTAACAGTTTTTAGTCACATAACCCAGTTTTAAAGTCCATTTAAAGTCCCTCTGCATCCCCAGAACCAGAACCAAACATTCAGCTTCTATTCACCAACAAACATCCAGAAAACTGCAAAACTGCAGAAACACTAACTTCCTTTAAATCGAGGTTAAAAACCACCTGCTTACAGTTTACTTTGATTAATAATACACTGAAAAAAGAGACTAGCTTAAGAAATTTAGTTAATTTATTACGTCATTCAATCCATCCATCCATCCATCCATCCATCCATCCATCCATCCATCCATCCATCCATCCATCCATCCATCCATCCATCCATCCCTTGCTGCTCCTTTTTTCTACTGAGTGAGACAGAGAACAGGCACAAGGGGAGGTCCAGAGCAGAATGAGGATCACTGATATTTTGATGCTCAAATAATTTTTTATTTATGTTTAGTTCATCACACAACCTGCACCTGAGTCCCTGGTAGTCAACAGTACAATATCTAGTAATTCTAGTTTTCAATTTAAAAATGACTAAATCTGATATTAGTAACACCTGCAGTCTGTTTTTAATGTGAGAAAAAGTTTTGCAGGTAAAATCAAATGTATGTAAAGCTTAATTCAGAGCTTAGATTATAATTATAAGAGACTTTCAGCTTAATAACATAAATTGTGGCTAATTATTATGGATTCCTCCATTTGTCTATAGATGTTTATTTTAGATCAAACTGGGATCCCTGTGAGCATTTTTAGTCGTCATTGCTCTTTTTTTTAATGTTTGAAACTGCAGCTCAGAATTTAAGCATTTTGAAAACTTTACATGATTTTAAATTAACGTTTGCTTGTTTTGAGACGACAAACACATTATTATGAGTTTTGGGTGCAATTGATGGTGACCAGCAACTTCCTGGCTCAAAGTGGAACCAAACAATCTGACCTCTTGAATTTAGGAGGCCGCTGAGAGATCCCAGGAGTTCGTAGCTTAACATTCTTCTCATTGGTTGCTTTAATTTGTTTACTCTTTCAATTAGCAGGTGGTGGCCGTGACATTCTTTGCAGCTGCTTTGGAAACTTACAACTAGGAGGAATGAGAGCAGCACTGCACCCATTCTAAATATAACATTTCATTTGAAGTGGCTTGTTTATTTGAGCTTCAGTTGGCCGATATTATCAATTATACAATTTTAGGAAATGTTTGGGGTCTGTCTGAGCTGTCCTGACATCAGATCAGGATGTTTAATCCCTGCTCTCCTCTTTTTGGATGATGTTTTATGAAATGTATGTCATTTAGAGGGATTGCATTTCCTCTCCTGCCTGAAAAATCCAGGAAGAAACTTTGTGCATGAAAGTCTTGTTAACCTGCATGACTTCTGGAGCTAAATTGGGCCGTACAGTTTGTTGAAAAGAAAAGAAAATTAAAACTGAAAAACAACAACAACAACAAAAATATTTGAAACTGAACAATCATTTTTGAAAGAAAAACAAAAAACTTGAACCTTTCTGAGTTTGAAAAGTGAATAATTTCCAAGAAAAAATGACAAATTTTGAGATTAGTCTCAGAAATATTCTAGAAAAGAACTTGGAAATTTATGAGTTTTAAATGTGAAAAAATTGCTAGAAAAATATTTAAAATTTTGAGATAAATCTCAGAAAATTTCTTGAAAAAAAAAACTTTAAAAGTTCTGATTTTAAAAAGAGGAAAAACTGCAAGAAATAGATCAGAAATTTTAAGATCAATCTAAGAAAATTTCTAAAAAGAACTTAAAAATTTCTGAACTTGAAAAGGGAAAAAAAATTACACTTAAAACCTCAGAAATTTGTAGATTAATTGCAGAAATATTCTAGAAAAAAACTTGAACATTTCTGAGTTTCAAAAGTCAAACACTTTCATCTCTTGAAGATCAGAATTTTTCTAGAAAGCTTTTGGAAGTTTCTGAGATTAATATCAACATTTCTGAATTTTTTGGCAGAAATTTTCACTTTCTTTTTTATTGCCTTATCTACGGTGGCTCTAATAGGCTTCCGTACAAAGATGTGATTCTGAAGGAGTTATTGTTTCTGGAGGGAATCAACTCAGAAACAACTGTCTGGATTATTCCAGGTTTCATTTGTTTATTTGAGCTGATAAATCATTTTATTTCTGACGTTTCTTCTTCTGTCCTCAAACTGCCTGGTCAGCTGTAAGAACTTTTCACAAAAGAGATGAAAATGCGCCCAAATTCCCAAGAAAACTAAAATTATATATATATATATAAACTGTTCTGCCAGAGGGGAGATTTACAGAAATGAGCAGCACACAAATTTAAAACAAGTGGAATCATTTTAGGATAAAAAAAATAATACCTTCAAATATTTACTGGGAAAGTTTAGCGCAGCTGCAGCTGCAGCTTCTGATTTGTTTCATGTTTCCTAATTAAAAGCCCATTAAGGCGGAGGTGGAGCTCTGGCTCCTGATTGGTGGGTGTGTGCGCGTGCGGTGGGCGGAGGCGGGGCTGTGGGGTCGGTCCACGTCGGGTCCGGGCCGCAGTGCTGTGCGTAAGGAGCGCAGAGCGCGCAGAGGAGTTGAGCACCGGCTTGGACTTTACAGATTCCGTCTCTCCGTCCGACCCGAGCCGCCCTCCATGACGCTTGGTTCTTCTTCGTGAGTTGTTCGCCATGAGCTGCCTGGATGTGATGTACCAAGTGTTTGGTCCTCAGCCTTATTTCAGCTCCTACAGCCCCTACCACCACCAGGTACGCTGCGTTCCCGCACGGCTTCTCTTTACGTCTAAATTCATAATATAATCTTAATTCAACTCAGTTTAGGTTGTTTTTAAAGTGACCAGCGGTTCAAATCCGACGAAAACTTCATCATCAGGTCATAAAAAGACGTTTTCTTCAACTTAAAGAAGTTACTGAACATGTAAAACTAGTTTTAAATACTTTTAATGAATAAAAAATGTAAGCAAATAATCAGATTTTACAGTTTTGCATTTATTTATGTTTTTATGCATAAATTAAGAATATTAAAATAAAAGATGATTATTAATTGCAGTATTTCGAAGTGTTATGCTTTTATTAACACAATATGCATTTAAAATATATATTATAGTAAATACATCCAGCTAATCTAAACTAAGGCTTATTGCATGTAAAATAAAAACTAGTTTGTAAATATTTTAGATTTGTGTCCAGAGGCAGCAGGTCTGTTTTCTGGTCTGTTCAGACTTTTAAAAAGTTTTTTCTCTCTCTGTATAAAACTCAGTCAACATGCAGACGTGTTTCACATAGTGTGAAAACTCACTCCGTCCGCCACCTAAACACCTGCCGTCATAATGAACAGTTTCACAGCTGATTCTTTTATTTCACAGAATATTTCCACATGCATGTTTAAGATTCCTGCAAACATTTTGGCTTTTAATCAGAAAATATAAGCAGCAAAACTGATTTCACCAACTTGCACGTTAAAAACATAATTTCAAAGTTTCTGTGTTGGTATTAGATGTGGAATTCAAACTAAACATCACCCGTGTCATCAGATCCTGAAATAAACCTCTAAGAGGTTTGCAGGTCAGAGGTCAAGGTTTTTTTTAGGTTGGTAATAATAACAGGCAGTAAGTTGCATCAAAACAAACAAGAACACACAAGATGTATGTCTGTTTTCACTCCAGAAGCTGACTTTCTACTCCAAAATGGAAAACCCCCAGGAGCTCAGCAGCCGACTCGGCCCCTCGGGGCCGCCGGCCATCAAAGAGGAGGACAAGGAGCTGCCGCCGGGCGCCGAGTACCTGGGCTCCCGCTGCGTCCTGTTCACCTACTTCCAGGGTGACATCAGCACGGTGGTGGACGAGCATTTCAGCCGAGCTCTCAGCCAGACGAGCCCGTACCTGACGCCGAGCGGGAACAAGGCGCCCAGAGGTTGGTGGATCCGCCGTTCAGCCGGTTCAACTTTAATAATCTGCAAACGGAGTTCCAGCTGAACCTGGAGTCGGTTTCTACTTCAACACTGCAGCCACATGATGGTTCTAAGTCCAACATTTGCATCTAAATCAGTTTTTAGTGCAAACAGAAGAAGTACTGTGGGACGGAAACGATTAATCAGAATAAATGCGATTAATCGATTATTAAAATACACATCAACTATTTTAGTAATCAACTGATCTTTAACTGGAGTATACAGACTCAATAAAAAGGCTATTTGCAGGAAAAACAACATATTCAGAGCAGTAATTCAGCCAAAACTCAACAATACAATGTTGGAAATCTTCCAGTGTCAACTGATTCGATTTTTAGTATCACAGTTTGATTCAGAAACTAATTTATCTACTCAAACGTTTTAGATATTGTGTTTAAATTTTGTAAGTGACAAGAGGAAAAGACATTTACTTAAAACTATTCCATCAGTTTATCCATCCATCCATTTTCTAACATCCTTGTCCCTATTGGGGTCAGGAGTTGCTGGTGCCTCTCCAGCTACGTTCCAGGCGAGAGGCGGGGTCACCTGGACAGGTCGCCAGTCTGTCGCAGGGTCCATCAGTTTATATTTAAACAAAATTAAATGTATAAAATTCTGTACCTTAAATTATGAGTATTAGGTTAGTTTAGCCTCTTGGCTTTTTCTTATCAAATAATTATTCAAAATACATTTCTACAAACAATTAAGCAGACTAAAATAGATTTTTGAGCATCTTGAATCACTTCATAGGTCTATGAACTGTGATTCTCTGTAGAATCATTTTTTTGCACCTCTATTTGTAGAAACGAAACGATTAATCGGCTTATTCGTGATTAATCGACCATTGAAATTTTGTAGTCGATTAATCGTTAACTGCAGTATACAGACTCAAAAAACCAACATATTGAGAGCATTAATTAAACCAAAACTGTACAAAATAAATATACATTATGTATTTAAAATAAAAACCCATCTTTGTCTGTAAATATGTTTTAGTTGTACTTCGCCAGGTTCAATTTCACTGAAGGAATTCTGTGGTATTGCATTGGAAGCAATAAAATGTTTATTTTCTTACTTAAAAAAAGGAATTAAATATTTTTTTATTTACATCTTTAATATATTTCTAATGTAAAAAGACATATGATTATATCTGTATTTTTTTTTATCGGATTAATCGATTAATTGTCAGATTAATCGATAGAATAATCAATTACTAAAGCAATTTTTATTCATTTATTTAGCCTTTTATTTAACCAAATGAGCCGATTAGAAACAAAGTCTCATTAAAGCCCAAAGTATTGTAATAAAACAAGAACACTCCTGATTTCATCTCTGCTGCTTTGAGCAGTGAGGCATAGATTTCAGTTCAGTTTATCGGCACAGAAACGGACCGATCAGGGTTTCCCTAATCGATCAATTTCTTGTTTCCTTTGAGTTCTGAGCTGCAAATTAAAATAATGATTGAGTCCAATTTCTTTTTCCTAAAACAAAATCAACATGTAGCAGAGAAAATAATGTGCTGCAGTTTTTCTGATGGAGGTTGTTTTGGATCCAACAGAAATTTAAGGAATTACGAGATTCTTTTATTGTTTCTTTATCCGGACTTGCGTCTCTAACCTTTATTGGTTTTCTATTCAACTCAAAGTCGTTTGATAATTCAAGCTGTTGGTTATTAGACAGAAAAATATTCAACCTTTTCTGCCTTTGACCTGCTAATCACCGATCAGAGCCGATCAAAGGAAAATTGACCGTTTCCAATCTCTGCAGCTCTTGATAAAACACATTTAAAGGTTTTATGATGTGAATTTCTGTTTGCAGATTTGCATAGATCACAGATTTATCCTCTCACTGCTCTATCTTTATGCTTCATATAAATAATTTTTACAATATAAATCAAGCTTTTCTTTTCAAATAATGACAAACTGATTAAAACAATTGTACTAAGGTATTTTTTTCCCACCGTAAACCCTTAAAATTAGAGTAACTTTATGTAACTGAGTAACTTCAGATTTAACAGGTAGATTTGCTGTGTTCAGAGAAAACTATTAGATTTTTCATTGCTTCCCAAATGCTGGTATAAATACATTTTGTTGGCAAACAGCATGTTAAATTGCAAGAAACTGCAGTATTGATACATAAAGCTTTATATTTAAACTTCTTATACATTTATATACTCATTTATTTATTTATTAGGCTCTTCAACTTGGTAAACTGTATTAGGCTTCTTAAACCTCAACGTTTACACTCACACATGAAAATGGCAGCAAACAGATGCACAATAACACAACCGTACATCTTTGAAAAGCATTAGTAGAGCCTCCTGCACAACCAATAAGAATGCAGTAAGTTGTTTCTGAGGGGTAAGTCAACAACAACACACTTGTCTTTTCCAGCAGCCATTGTACAACAGTAAAATCAGCTAACAAAAATGTGCTGGAGCTCAGTGTGGGTTGCTAGGTAACAGCCAAAGTCTACTGGGGTTACTAGGCAACGGTGCAGTGCCTGCTGATTTGTAATATATTTTGAAGGTTTTTGAAACGGCAAATTTTCCAGACACCAAAAATCATTAACTTATTGCCAAAAAATGTCTTCTTTGTTTTTTAAGCACTTGTTCTGTTTTTAGAAGCATCAGAAACCCAAATGTAGAATTTGGATATTTAAAAGTTTGAGTTTTTGGACTGTGCTTTTGTCTTTCCTAAACATTTTACTGAATGTTTTTTGAAGTGACTCCGTGATTTGGGTTTTCTCAGACGGCTCCTTCCCCATGAGTCAGAGGAGTTTTCCTCCGTCGTTCTGGAACAGCTCCTACCAGCCGGCGGTCTCCTCCACGCTGGGCGGCGCTCTGTCCGCCCCCCACGCAGACATCTCCTTCCCCGCCGACCCCTACTCCTCCAGCTCCCTGCACAGCCACCTCCACCAGCCCAGCCCCGACACCTGGCACCCGTCGCACCACCACCATCACCACCACCACCACCCTTATTCGCTAGGGGGCGCCATTAGCGCTCAGAGCTCAGCTTACTCTCGCCCAGGAGTCCACGAGATGTACGGCGCGGCGTTCGACCCGAGGTACGGCTCCCTGCTGGTGCCGTCGGTGAGGTCGCACCACCGGCTGTCGTCGGGCAGCTCGGTGCCGGGGCCCAGCACCTCGCCCTGTGACCTCGTCGGGAAGGGGGAGTCAGGGACGGGGTCGGCCTGGAGCGGCGCCTTCGCCGGAGCTGGAGCGGAGATCGGACTCAACATAGACACAGGTACGTTACGTTAGTCCTCAGAAATCAGTCGACATCTTTCATTAAAGGGATAGTTGAGTGTTTCAGCTGGGGTTGTGTGATGGAGAAATTAACAGGCAGTATCTTACTTCCTGTAGAAAGCAGAGAACTCAGTTTGACTGAACAGCTACTCAGCGTAAGAACTAAGATTGTTTTCACATCTGATAGTCCGGTAGACTGGCTTTGATTGGCCACCAAATATGCAACATTTGATACATTTTCAGCTGAGGTTCACTTTCACACTGCTGTCTCAAGCAATCCAAACCTTTTGAGAAACCTGTTCCCCTCCTCGCCTGTGGGGGCGCTGCAGGAAAAGACAATGAAGAAAACACTAAGCGCAACTTCCTTCTTCATGAAATTTAAACAAAAATGAAGTTGCATCAAATTTTATCAGTTGTTTTCTCGACCAAACACATTTTGGCAAAACATTGTTGATATTCCACTAATGTAAAAAAAAAACACAATTTCACAATTACGACGTTTCTTTTAAATAAGAAACGGCATTAAAATCTCACAGGAATAAGTTGCTTTATGTCTCTAAAAACATGCCTCTTCCTGTCATCTTCCTCTTTGTCGTTTTCTCCAGTAGTAACATCCAGCTGTTGATCATGTGACTCGTGTGAAGAGAACAAAAGTGTTTTCTTTGCAGTTTTGCAAAATAACTGTGAACTTCAATACGTCTGTGCACGAAAACTTCTTTTTTTCTTCTAAATTTCCATGTTTTCATAAAGTGAACTTTTGAACCAATTTGTGCGATTATAAGTTTAATGTAATCGCAGCTTTGGTGTAAAACTAGAATTAAATGAAAATCTGTTTCTGTCCCTCGGATCGACTTACACAAAGTACTTTTAATGAACAAAACGTCCGTCAGTCGGCACCTTCACTCCAGCTGTCAGCTCCATTTTCTGCTGCTGTTGCTTTTTTCCTCCTTCTTCGCCTCGGGCCACTTCCTACTGCTTTTATCAACAAGCTTTTGTCAGTGTCTAATCTTCCTTTTCTTGCCTTTATCTTGTCTCGCTCTTCCTCCCTTTCTTTCTCATGTTTCTCAGGTCTGCAGGCGCAGGATAAAAGCAAGGATTTGTACTGGTTTTAGAGACTCTTCCTCACCTTCCTCTTTCTATTTTGGCCTTTTTTTCCCTCCAACTCTAAGAAACTGTGAGGCAGAAATCCGTTTTTTAAGGGGGTGTAACAGGTTCTGGTCTGCTTGCAGCTCTGCGCTACAGTGGACTGTGCAGCAGCAGCAGCGGCGGCGGCGGCGGCAACATGCAGCCCTGCTGAGCTGAATGCCGACAGCGTGGATGCTAAGCAAGTGTGGATTCAGAAAGCCAGGAGGGAAACCGATCTGAACGGATACGGACAAAGACAAAAGCCTCTGTGCTTCTGTGACAGGGAGGGACTACATTCCTAAGCTGGGAAAAAAAAGAGAAACGTCCGGAGGGACAGACGGACAGAAACACATGTGGGTTTTGCACTCGAAGGACTTGTCAGACCCTTCCTTACTGGGAGTGTGTTATGGCTGTGCTGGTGCTCAGGACAGGACCTGGCAGACGATGAAAGCAGGAATAGTCTGGACACTTTGGTGTTCGGGGGAATCACGTTCCGACTGGACATATCAGCTCAGAAACAACAAAAAACTAACAAAAAATATCTGGATTTTTTGGACCTTAACTGATTTCTGAAACATTTTAGCTGCAACAGCAAACCTCATCCACGTCCAAACCGTAACGAAGGTTTGAAAACGGCATCAAGACGAAGCATGCTAACTGTAAATCCTGTTTTATGAGTGTACAGTGACATTGTCCTTAAAGGTATCGCACAAAGTGAATAAATTTCAAATCTACAGATTCAGAAAAGAACAAGGTTTTATTTTTTATTTTGAAATCAAGCTTTGACAGAAAGCAGTTTCCTGGTTGACAACAAAAATATTTATGTTTTAATTATTTTAAAGTCAGACAAAGCAGAAAACTGTTGAGTTTAAATATGGCTTTAAGTTAAAAGTATTTCAGCAGATATACAGTGCCTATGAAACTTATTCATACTGAAACAAAGTGAAATCTGATTTTTACAAAATAATAACAAATAGATGAAAACTATTTAACATTAACATAAATATTCCCTTTTAAAGTTAATCAACAGAGGTCCATCCAAATGGTGCTCAAAGTCTCACAATCAGTGGAATGGAGATAATCTGAGTCCAGTTTAAGGTCCAATCGCTGGTTAATCAGTATTTAATTGATCTTGATTGATGTGTAACAGCAATAAAAAGGATAAAACATTTATTATTTTTAATTATCTGGACAGTACTTTTACTTATATTCGTATATTTTTATTTGTGTAGTTGCAAATGAAGCCAAAAGTCTGAAGTACCTGTCCGATAAATCGCTGATGATGTTCTGATTTCTTTTGTGCTCTGAAATATAATTCAGAAATTTAGCTTTGACTTCTTGAATGTACTCCAACTTCCTCAAAAAATATAATTATATTAACTTTTTTTATGATTTAAAGCTCATATGACAGAAAATTATTTCAAGTTGAGCTGTGAGGATGAAATCTCTAAGATTTTGCTTTAGCAAAATAAGAAAACTGTCAATGAAAGTAAAATCATCGCTAAGTTCAAACTAAATATTTCATATCATCACTTTCCAAAAATAATGGCAAAAGTCATTTTTGCCAAAAGTGAATTTTTTTTTTTTTTTTTTTTCCGCCTAAATCATCTTTCAACAACAAAGTGGTTATTTTTACAAAAAGAAAAATCACTTTGACGATGATATGTCAAAACACTCAGTTATTTGGTACCAATTGAGACGGAGAACAGGCACAAGGGGAAAACCAGAGCAGCATTTGGAGCAGTTCTTATTTTATATCACATAATTTCATTTCCGTTGTTCATCCTGCCTTCTGCTGAGTGTCTGCTACACAGCGGCTTGTTAGCTAATCCATGTCTCCTGCTGCCTATTTGACCCTAATGTGTGTGTGATGTCATTGTGATGTCATCTGAACCCACCCACTGGAGTTCACTACGCGTCTCTGTGAACATCTGCACCCAGCAGTCGACGTAAAGAAACGCAACTCTTACCTGTAGTTTCTAAAACGCTCCAGTTTGTTGTAAAAATGGCTGATAAGGATACGGCAAGTCAGTACGTCACATAATGTCACACTTTACATCATGAGACAGGAGCTAATTCACACTGAAATATGTGGTGAATTTAATAATCTCACTAGACACTAATTAATTATCCCCAGCTGCTTCATTAAGCAGCTCCTGGTGGTGATTTTATTTAACACGTCGACCTCTTTCACACCTACATGGTGTCATTCTTTCTAGTTAGGGATCAAAGGTGCTGATTGGTTGATTGAAGAAGAAATGGAGAAAAAAGTTACTTCTCATTGAGAGGAATTGTTCAAATTGGGGGGGGGGAAGTAAATGTTCCGACTCCATGGTCCTTAAAAATACTTTTTTATTGTTGTTTTCTTTATCTTACGTGTGTTTGATGCTTTGAATGGGACAAGCAGCTGATTGGTTAGATTATGTTTATTTACCTAATTATAATTAGGCCAAAATTATGGAAGAGGATAACAGCCACTGTGAAAAAAAGTGACTTTAGTCTCAGAATTGTATATTTAATTTCATAATTTTGACTTTTTCCTTACATATTTAATAACTTTAATTTTTGAACCCACTTATTCGTACTAAAAAGGTTGTTTTCATCCCATTTTATTTCCAATAATATTTTTTTGTTGTATTTTTGTTCTTAACTATAACTTCAAGATTTCAGACTTTTACTAATGCATATTGTTACACAACAAATAAATGATTTAACTTCACTGGCTTACAAAAGAAGTCCATTTTCAGACTCATAGCTGGACGGTGATTTAGATTAAATATGTTTTAGGGTCTTAAATGGATTAAAAAATGGTAACAAAACCAATAGAAATAAATTATTTGGATGGTGTTGAATATTTTTCAAACCTTTCAGTTTAGAATAGGAGATTAATCGGTCCCTTTTCAAGTCTTTGTTCTGGACTTTTTATGAATCATTACCTTCGAAATATCTCCAGGACTGTGTCAACATGAAAAAATGCAAACTTCACACCAGTGGCTGCTGAGAAGAAGAAGAAGAAGAGCATGATGAATGACAGGAACGTCGACTATTTGAAGCCACTTGACTCTTTCTCTCCTTGCACTCGTGCAGCTGTCAACGACAACTGCTCTTCAACTTGGTAAACACACACACACACACACACACACACCCCTGTGTGCAGCATGCAAGCTGAGCCTCCGACCCTAATAAAGAGGCCATTTAGTGTGAGTGGAGTCCGGCCCTTCTGGGACAACTGGTGTGATGTAACTGGAGGGGGAAGCACACCACTGTCCAAAACCCATTTCTAAGTGTTAAGTTTTAGCAGCTTGTGTTTCTGTTCCTCACTTTGGGACTTTGTATTTATAATTAAAAGTACATATAACACTTTCAAATGATTTATATATCAGAACAAATTATTTAATTTGAGTTTAGATTGTGGCAACATTGCAAAAACACAAAATATTACCAAGTATTTTTGGTCTACTTTCTAGTACAAATACTTTAGTAATCATAAGTAACTTTTCAGCAAGATGTAGCTGCTTGTTTTAAGCCAATAATTCCTTAATATTGACTAGAAAATACTTAATCCATTGACAGGTTTGTTCATTTAAAGCTTGTGAAAATTGTTTTGTTCTAAGTAAAATAATCTGTTAATGGAACTCGAAATTTGTCATCAATATTAAATAACTATTGACTTAAAGGAAGCGGCTACATCTTTCTGAAAAGTTACTTGTAAGTTAATTTGATCTTATTTGAAGTGTACTAAGATATTTACACTATAAACTAGACAAAAATACGAGGTGACACTTTGTGTTTTAGCAATAAACATCAGTATGGAAAGATTCAGTCATGGAGATGTTTACCAGTCAATTCAGTTGTTTTTTGGTTTTTGACCACAACTAAAAACCCTAAATACTTCTAAAGTACTTCTAAATACTCCTTCTAAAAACATTTACTTCTGCATATTTTAACATGTCAAAAACCAAATATACATTTATACAGATTAATAAGAGGAGTAGAAACTGTGTTAGCGCTGCAGCTTTAGCTAACATCTGCAATCTCCACACTTGGAGCTACAGCCAATCAGCATCAAGGAAAACTAGTGCTGGTCTTGGATTGGCTGCTTTGGCAACACCAGCCAATAGTGTGTCAAGCAGCATATTTAAACTTCTCTTGCTGTATTTTATCTTAAATCTTTTAGAAATACAAAAAACCCCAAACAACAAAACAAAAACAAGCCAATTTTCAAGAAATAATTGGTTTTGTCATAACAACTAATGTAACTGGACTATATTGTCCCAGAAGTTATTGTGATAAATGATAATAGTTATTTTTTTTAAATAATTTTCAAGTAACATAAAAGTAATGACATAATGATACAATTTCTGGATTTCAAATGTCAAAAAAAAAAAGATAGAAAATCACTCAGAAATTTTGTGATTAATATTGAAAAAAACTTTTTCAAAAAAATTTTCTCCAAAATTTCTATTGATCTCAATTTCTGAGTTTTCTTCTAGCAAAATTTTCACTTTTTAATCTCAGAAATTTCCACATTTTTCAACTTTTTCATACATTTTTTCTAGAATTTTTTTCACTTCTGAACACAAATTTCTTTGGGTTTTTTTCTAGAAAATTTCTAAGATTAATGTCAAAAATTTTGAGTTTTTTTCTAGATTTTTTTTTCCACTTTTTAAACTCAAATTTCCCTCTTTTTTCTTTTTTTTTTTCCTGGTCAGAAATGTGCTTCTCTTTTATCTACCTGGAATGGCCCTAATGCAGCTTTGTAAAAATGCCCTTAGATATTATTTTTACGTTTACATCTCATCCTTTACTGTCCGTGTTTCTTTTCTGCATGTTTCTGGTTTGGCAGAAATGTATGGAGAATATGAGGCGTGGAAAAAAAACGCTGCAATTTTTACCTACTTCAAAATAAGAGCATGAAAAAAAATGGTCTGATTTATGAAAAAAAATGCTAAATGTTTGTTTCTGGAGTGTATGTAAATATCTGTTTTCAATTGTCTTTAGTACTTTTTTAGGCATTTTTTTAACTTTTTAATGCAGATTAAAGAAAACAGCAGAAGATTCTCATCATTATGTGGTATTGTAATGTAGCTACATGTGTTACGTTTCCTGGGAAAAATTAAGATTTCAAAAATTGTATTGGTTTCATTCACTAATTGGAAGCAAAATGAAAAAAGGAGGAAGAAGTCGAACAAAAGCTGCTCCATATGTTCTGTTTCTCAGCCGCAGCAACGCGGCGGCAGCTGTAGATTAATTTCAACCTCTGACTCTGGCGACGACAGACATGAAAAGGGTGGAACGCTCCTCTTCTTTATGTTGTTAATACTCACAAACACTCATGTATTTAATTTTCCATTTCTCACTGGAGCATTTAACCCAAAAGAAAGAGGTTTTTTAAAGACGCGAGTGTTAATTCAGACTGAGAAGGTGTGACTCTGTGCTAACTGAGTGAAACAGAGCTGAGGTCAGGGACAACAGCCTCCTTTCAATCAGGCTGCCATTGATTCAGTTCTTTAATAACTCGTCAGCATCATTATCTATTAATCACAACATATAATGCACCGTTTTAGCATTTTATATTTTATATTCACTATCATTTATCAGCTAGCAAATCTGGAAAACTGTAATCATTCACAGTTTAAATGTGTGCAGTTATTATAGTTATTTCAATTAATTGTATTCCCAGTGTATTTGCTCATGTTTCACTTCTTTTTATTGATTTAAAAGGAAAAATGGACATTTATTAATGGCCATTTACTTCGTATAGTGTGCAGGATTTAACCATGCACAGGTAATTTAATGCAGTTTCTGGCAAGTTAATAAGTATAAATAAGGCTAACACTTTAAATATAAGGTTGTGAAATTACAAAATAATTGATAAAAACTTGTAACAATAAGTGGAAAGCTCTAATTTACTTACAGATTTCATTACATAAGAGGAAGCTAACATTATTCCTGTTTGGGATCCTATAATCTTATAAATAACGTTGAGTTTATTCAAAATTATGAAGAAAATATGGGAATATTCAACCTTGTTTCCACAAAATAACTTCAACTCAATTTTCTATTCATTTGGCTCAAAACCTGACAAAACAAACAAACAGTAAGTAGTTTCGTAAGTAATAGCAAGGACAGAAACTAGCAAAAAAAACCAACATGTGATTGGTAATTACTCAGTTTACAATAATTCTGATTGAATTTATCTAGTCAAAATTAATCGTCAATACTCAGCGAAGAAGCAGGAAGATTTCGTACCTTAGAGGTGCAGAAACGGGCATTTTTGCCTTTCTTCTTTGCAAAACAGCACAAGCTCAGTGAGACTGGAAGGAAAGTAAAATAAATTTTCTGTTTGCTAGAAACGTTATCAATTAATGCGATTAGTGCTCACAATTCCAACTCCTGACTCGCCAGCAGGGGGCGCGTCTGAGTGAGATGGTTTTATGACTGAACCGGGGTTGAATTTTTCTAACAGTGACAACTGTCCAACCCAAGAGGGCAGCACTGAGACAGTTTTAGGTCAGAAGTGAACAAATTTACATGAAAATGTCAACATTTGCACAGAAATATAAAGATGGCATCTTTAGAGACCAATTTTACAGCTTATCTGCAAAAAAGGCGATTTGGGGTTTGATTAGTCTTTGATTCATATTCATGTAACCATTTTAACATGTAGACTGATTGATTTAAACCAGGTTATGTTCAAGCAGATGAACCAGATGAACCAGTTATGGATTCAGTTGTTTGCACTGGATTTTGTTTTAGGGGTATAGGAGTAAAAGGGGGCTGAATACACACGACAATTTTCAGATTTAATTTGGAAAAGAAAAGTAATTCTGCTCTTGTTGATATACATAAAAAACACTTAAGTTTGAAGCTGTAATTGACCAACTTTGAAAAATTAAACCCAAGCGGTTGAAAATATTTCGTCCACATAGTTTTGTTTTTTTTTTACTTCGGTTGTTTTCCTGGCCATTATTGATTTTTTGGGGGGCTTTCTCTTCGGCACCTGCTGGACAGAAGTCCAAATGCTAAACGCGGATCTCTTTCTGAAACAACGGAAGCCGGACTGCCTGCTTCTCCTCTACCTTTTTGAGAACACCTGCAACAACATCCGAAGGTTAAATGAACCATTTATTGAAGGAATGTCCAAACAGGAACACAATGAGAAGAAATGCAAAGAATGAAAGGACTTTTATCATTGTTGATTTAATTTAGATGGCCTTGTCTTTTTTTATATCACTTCCTGCTGCGCTGATGTTCCTCCAACAAAACGATCAATAAATACATTTTTATCTCATCAAACTCTCTCTGCTTCCATCTTCCCCTCTGAAATCCTGAAAACCCCACGGATGAGTGTGAAGCTGCTGATTCCTCTGAGCTGCAGCACATGAACGACTCATCCAGCTGATTCCTCTCTGAGATAACTCTGAGTGAGATAACCGTCTTTCAGGGGAAACTTACAGTTTTAATTTACAGCTGCGTTACGATCCAGCTGTTAAATCTCCATGGCAACAGCATGTTGGAGTCACTCTGCTACAGTTCTGATGTTTTTGGACTTTTTTGGGTTCGGATAACTGGGTTTAGATGCTACTGCTACTGTAAATGTAAACCAAAGTTATTTTGATTTTGCGTAATTTTCGGATGTGAAGCAAACTGAAAAAACTTTCACTCAAAAACCAAGAGCTGTAATATTTAGAAAAGATAATCTTTGAAGTTAGAAACGTCTTCACTTTAATGTTGGTGTCGGTTCCATTACAAATGTGCGCAAATCTTTGTCTATATTCTTCTAATGTCGAAAAAAAAAAACAATTTCACAATTGCAGTGTTTCCATTAAATAAGAACTTAAGTAAGTTTGTTAATGTGATAAGTCATAACAGGAAAAACCATTACCTCCTGCCACTTCCTGTCGTCTTCTTCGTCTTTTCCATCAGGAGTAACGTCCAGGTGTTGATCACTGTTCCAGTTATTCTTCATCTATCAGCCATCAGACAAGATGTCAGCGTCTTATTGAGGTGGTGGAGTCACAGCAGCTGTAATTGCAGTCGGACATTTTACACAAGAGCTGTGGATTCAACTCAACTTTTTATGAACTGTGCAACGTTGGGGGAAAGAAAAACATCCTCCAACTACTTTCTGACTTCTTCTCATTTCACCTGTATCCGCTGTTCCTTTCCAGTTTTGCAAACATGTATTTCAATATGGCTGATAAAATAAAAAATGAAATAAAAAATCGTGGCCACGATTTACTCATGGGAAGAACTTGCTTAATTTGTGGGCACGACTTGAAGCTGCAGCATGTGACAAATAAAAAATAACTTTTTTGTTAAAACTGTCACTATAGTTTATGAGACAGATAATCTGTGAAAAGACTGATCTCCTTCCTGAGCTCCTATTGCAATCTGAAGAAATACACCCCAAAACAACCAATCAGAGCCAGGAGGCGGGTCTTAGCGCTGTCAATCAGTCTGACAGCTTTAAGCCTCCAGGCTCTGATTGATTGTTTCTAGTTAGCGCTGGGAAAATTCAGAGGAGCTCTTTTCTTTCACAGATTATTTGTCTTGTACCATTAGAGCTTCAACAAATGTTAATTAAAAAAAATAAAAATAAAAGCTACATGCTGCATCTTTAATATCTTATGCAAACAATTTTATAAGAAGTCATGCAAACGGGTTTTCCCTGAAGTGAATTTATTTTTGTAATGTCATTTTTCACAGTTCTGCTGTTAATGGAAACCCAGCGACATTCAGTTGTTTTGGAGCAGGAATCCGTCTAAAGGTTTCAGGATAGTAACCTTTGGGACTCGGCATCCCTGAGTTCTGGATGTTTCCGTCGCCATCTGGCAGCAGAAACATTCCTCCAAAACGCAGCCACAAGTTCAGGCATCCTTAGCACTGATCTCTGTGAAACATCAGTAATCAAATTGCAACATTTTTGCACCATTGTAGGGACGATGAGAAGGAAACTGCAGACAAATTGTTCAAATTTAGACAGATGGTTTGTTTTTGTTGTGCATTCCTTACTCATCTTTTTTTCCCACTTCCTCTATTTGGTCAGATCATTTCTTTTTCTCGTCCTCCGTCATTTCGGCTGTGATCGCTGCAGTATGAGGAGATCCCTGCTAAGTGAAGTTCTCGGATTTCCTCGGTGTTGACGGCTGTTTATAGGAGAGATGGAGCGGAACAGCTCCAAGACAAAAGCGAGTGAATCCCTCGGCTCTGTTCTGCAGCATTCCCCGCATTTCTACAAATGCTTGTGACAATTTGGAGGGCAAGAAGAAAGACGCAGGGCTTTCACCTTTTAACCTTCCCATTATTACGCTTTTGTTCACCTTAAAACACAAATTGCAAGCAATTCAAGGTAGAAAAATAATGTTTTGGTTTTGTGTTTCACTTGTTTTTGTTTCGTTTTCACCGTTTCTGTTTAGGCTGCAGTTGGAAGAGTTGGAGTCTTTGCACGGTTTCTCCATGCATGTGTCGGTTCTCTCTGGGTACTCCATCTTCCAAAGACATGCCTGGTAATTTGTCTGTTTCAGTTGCCAGTAGAAATGGTTCTGTGTGTCTCTGTTGCTCTGCAACAGACTAGCAGCCTGTCTCCACACTGCAAAAACATAAAATCTTACCAAGTAATTTAAGTCTAGTTTCTAGTGCAAATATCTTACAACACTTGAAATAAAATCAAACTAACTTATAAGTAACTTTTCAGCAAGATATAGGAGCTTGTTTTAAGTAATTAATGTCTAGTTATTGATGAAACAGTAGTATGTACAGTGGCAGATTATTTTATTTAAAACATGGGAAAATGTCTTGTTATAACTTAAATAACCTGCCAGTGGAATTAGTACACTTTTTTTATCAATTTTAAAGAATTAATGTACTTAAAACAAGTTACGTATAAGTAAATTTTGTCAAATTTGAAGATATTTGCACTAGAGACCAAAATACTTGGTAAGATTGTATGTTTTTGCAGTGTAGTTAAGTTATCCTGTGTACTGGCATAGACTTAAGCTGCTGGAGGAGATAATTTTCCACTTGTTCTCACTCTTGCCTTATTTGCTGTTGTTTCCACTTTATTTTTGTTTCTGGGTTTTCACTAAATCAAAGCAACACCAGTCTTGGCATTTTGTTCTGCTGTGACACCTTCTTAAAGGGGGTCTTGGCTGAGCTGCTGCTGTCAACAACTTAAAGTTATTCTCCTAGAGGTGATACACTTGGCCTTGCCTTTCAGTATTTAACCTTCTCCTAGTAAAAGCTGTGATTCAGGCTGTTTTCACACCTGATAGTCCAGTTCGATTCTGGACCAAAATTGCAACATCGTCTCCGTCTTCCAAAGACACGCCTGGTAATTTATCTGTTTCAGTTGCCAGTAGAAATGGTTCTGTGTCTGTGTTACCAAGTACTTTAGGTCTGGTTGCCACATTTGTTACGTTTTCAGCTGCTGCAGTTCTTGTTCTCATTTCATTTTGTGAAACGAACCAAACCCTTTGAAAAACCTGTTTCCCTCCTCGCCTGTGGGGGCGCTGCACCAAGAACCACAGAAGGAAGCAACATCAAAACCTCTAAAGAAGACACTGAGCACAACTTCCTACTTTGCAAACTGTAAACAAAAATGGAGTAGACTCAGATTTTCAGATTCCTCTTTTGTCTCTGGTACAAAACCACAAACCATTTCTCCCGCTAGCATTAAACTTACACATTTGCTTGGGTTGTATTTACCCAGAATGCCGTGCACCTTTTGCTTTTAGCTCAGTCTCTGGTCTGGATGGTGTTCACATCTGCATCCCTCCAGTTTTTCATAATTCTAGGATCGTGGAAATTCACTCAAAACCAACGGAGTCTCGCACTTTTCCATGCTGCATAATTGGGAATTTGTAGCAAATTTTCTGCAAAAATGGTCAAAAACATTGAGTTTCAGTGATGCTAACTGAAACTTAATGTTTCTAAAGTAGCATCACAAAATAGTTTAGAAATCTTAGAAAGACTGAATAATGTGAAAAGACGTTCAATGTTATTTAATTTTAATAACTTTTTCTTTAGGAAGACGTAACTGGCTCTGGAGAACATTCATGATCTTGACAATGAAAATGAGTTTCAGTTTAATTTAATGTTTTCATCTATATTTTGTAGGTTTTTAACTTTTGTTCTGCTTATTTATTTTGTTCACATTCAGAACATGTGTTGGAAAACATGAAATTTAATTGTAATTGTAGCCTTGCATGTCAGTTTATTTATTTTATGGAGATTTTAAGAGACATCAGAAAGACTTTATCTAATCAATGTGTTGTTATTTCTTTATTTCTTCCCACACTTTATAGCATAACAGCTAACACGTCAACATCTGTGTCTATTTCTCATAAAACTGTACTTTTCCTGTATCCGTCTAACACAAGCATATTATTTTATTTCGCCTTACAGAGAGCCAAACTAACCAAATGTCAGAATCATTCAGCCTTTTTCAGCGTCAGTAAATCAGACGACAACAGAAAAACCGGCTGCCAACGCTTACATCAACAACCTCAGTGATGGGAACCATTAAAAAGGTCTTTAAAAGTGTCGATCAGCTTGTCATGGACCAAGCGAACTGAGAACCATATCTGCTGGAGGCACAGCTGCGGTTCTTGTTATCCTGCCTCCGGCTGCCAAACTGTCAGCTGGACGGTTAAACAAATCCTGCTGCTGAACTCACACCGACGGAGCTTTGTTTAGATCACACATGATTTCCATTGATTTAAAGTAGACAAGTGAAAACTGTAATGTGGGCTGAACCATGAACAATGTGGTGGTTGTTTGCCAACCTCCAGATTCGAAAGATTCACTTGAGTTTAACGAAGCTTTCTGATTCTATGAGGTTCTTTTCAGGTTCAAGGAGAGTTTTAGTATTTATGTGCTGCTGCTTCAACAAAAACAGAGCAAGAAAACAGGCTAAAGATGCATCTGCTTGATTCTGTTTCACATTTTAGCAAAAAAATAAAATCCTTTGTAAGTTTGTTGGTTTCTAAGTTGAAGGTTAAAGAGTTAGTTTGCTTTCTGAAGGAGGGGTTATGAGGAGTAAGCACGAACAGTCAGTAGCTGTGTTTCCATTACACATGGGAGCAAAACTTTCTACTAATGTAAAAAAAAAAAAAAAAAATTTCAAAGTTGTGGTGTTTCCATTAAATACAAACACAATTAGAATCACACTTTAATACGTTTGCTCATGTGATAAGTCATTAAAAACATGTCGCATCATCATCCTCCTACTACTTCCTGTCTTCTTCTTTGTGGTTTCCACCAGTAGTAACAGCCGGTTGCTGATCATGTGACTCTAGTGATATGAAGGAAGTGTTTCTATTGCAGTTTTGCCAAATACACCAATTTCAAAACGGTTAAAACAACCCAACCTCATTCTAGTGTCAAAGCTTTTAGTCAAAACACAAGAGTTTTTTTAAAATTGGTTTCCATAAAGCAAATTTATTTTTTAAATGTCAAATTGTGCAATTATATGATCAAAGAAAAAGCACTTACTGTCCTGCCTGTAACAGAGAGTGGTCAGATTTTATTAGGTTGCAATGGTTTTCTGGTTTTGTTGCTGTTGAGAAGTTTTGTACTCACCTGCTATGTTTGTTTTCCTGTTTTAAGCTACAATATTCAACACAATGTTTGTAAAATTCTGAATATTCACTGGTGCAAACTGAATTTACTCAGTTATATTTACTTTTGTATCATTTGGGGGGAAAAATGCTTTTAGTAGTACTTTAATTATGCTGTACTTTTTACTTTTGCTTGAGTAATTTTATTATGAAGTAATAAAATTGCTACTCTTACTTAAAGAACAAGCTTGTTTTAACCAAAATGTCACCAGACACACACCTCCAGTTTTGTTAAAGTTTTTTATTGAAAATAAACAGATTATTTTTAACAGTTGGGCTGTTTCTAGAAGCTGTAGAAATCCAAATGTAAGTACAAAGACATAAATCTGAATCTCAAACTTTCCTCTCATGTTGTTGGATTTCTGCCAGTGGTTCTCTGATCTGCCCCTTTCGACCACAGTTGCCCCCCAATCCGAGTTAAAAATACCTGAAACAAAAGAACCCGGAGCGCTTTAAAGCCCCGCTTTTACTGAACTTTGCTTCTTTCTTTTCAACATGGCCGTAGATCAACCGGCCTTCGTTCGCCACCAATCACTCTTCATCCCCTCCTGTCTCCGTCTCTCACACACCTGTTGCTTCTCCATTAGGAACACACACAGACAGAGAAACCCCGAGGCCCGGCGCTGCTTGCTAACACTCGTTTAGGAAGTGTGGAGGAGGAAGGGCGCCTCCTCTCAGGTTACCTGTTCAGGTAAGGTGTTTGTTTAGCGTTACCTCCCAGCAGGCCGGATGTCCAGCCTGACACACACACACACATGCACCCCCACACACACAGCACTCTGAGTGTTGAGGCTTTGTTGACGTTTGAGAGCTGATATGGAAACCCTCAAGATCGTCCTCCATGTTTTCTCACTCTTACCAACCAGCAGCAAAGACATGCAGACTTTATAGTAATTTGTTTAAAGTCAAATTTTGTTGCAAGGCTCGAAATAAAATGTAATAATAAAAAGTCCAGCAGATTATGGAAGATGATTAGGGTCACTGAAAAAAACTTGAATAATTCTGACTTTAAACTCAGAATTCTGAATTTTCATGCAAAACTCCGACTTCAATCTTAGAACTTTGACTTTTTTTTTCAGAAGAAATCTGAGAAATCTCAGAATTTAAACTATTTTTCTTGGAATTTTCCCTTTAATTCCAGAATTCTGACATTCATCTGAGAATTATGACTGTGTTTTTAAAAGTCTCACTTTGTTCAAAGAATTCTGAATTTAATCTCAGAATTCTCACTTTTTTCTCAGAATTCTGATTTTATTTCTCAGTATTTTGAATTTAATATCAGAATTGTGATTTTTTCCCCCCCCTCACTGTTCTGAAATTAATCTAAGAATTGTGGCTATTTTTCTCAGAATTTTCACTTTGTTGTCAGAATTCTGACCTTTTTCACAAAATTCTGACCTTTTTTTAAGCAGAATTCTGATTTTCTTTTCTCTCAAGTGTTTCAAGTCAAAGTTAGAGCCATTAATAATGTCCATCTACATTATTAATGTCCATCCATTAATAATGTCCATCTACTTTTTGAGATAAGATGCATCCATTGTTCGTTACGGATGAGGGAGAAACGATTCGTTACTGTTTCTGAGACGTTGAGACGACAGGAAATAGAGATTGTTTTTGGAAATATGGTGAGTAGAGTAGCAAAACTCTACAAAACAAAAATAACTATCAGTTCAAGAAAACACAAACAAGCAAACTCACACTTATGAAAACACAGCAGGAATTATTTTAATCTCCCTAACAAGTTGGATTATTTTACAGTGTGTCCCAATCAATGGACATTCTGTAATATTCCCAGATACAGTTGTATTAAACATAATGGCTGTGATTACTTTTTGTAATATCTCTGAAGTGAAATAAGCTGACTTGCAATGGTTAAGTTGTAAATTGAATAAAGATGATATTTTCTTGTGAGTCGGGTCAATTTAAAGGAACAGAACTGAATTAAACTACAAGCATAAAATGTAAGTCAGATGGAATTAGATGTTAGATTTATTTATTTATTTTAGTTTTTTGTTTGTTTTGCCTGTTTTCTCCAGAGTAAGTGTAGTTTTAACCAGAGCAAACTGAATTATTCAGAATGAAAACAAAAGAAGACTTGTTTAGAAGTCTAATTAGTTTGTAAGAACATGAAGTTTATGTAAGTTGTCTTCCCTCTGAAGTGGTTTTAAACTCTTCAGCATTCCTCTGCAGTTTAATGCTCTGCAGGAGGTTTGTGTGGCTCCTCAGAGCCGTGACAAAACAAACCGAAAGCCCGCGCAAAGAAACCCGACACTTTCTGCAGCAGATGACGAGCAGCGAGTATATTTAGCAGAAAGATTTGTTTCTTTCTGATGTACATCTTCTTCTTTCAGCTCAGTGTGATGCAAAATACTTTCCTTATGTTCACCCAAAACAGAACTAGTGAAGATTTAAACGTTTTTAACAATTAAACACATTTTATACCTGATGTATTTTTTTTTAAGATGCATATCTGTATGATGTAAAAGAAATGTTAAACATTGAAAAATCTGTAGAGCTTAGAACATGCCATATTATTGCTTTAAAGGAGGTTTCTAAATCTACAAAATGTCTTGTTCCACTTTTTCAAGTATTTTGGTCTCGTTTCAGTGCAAATGTCTTAGTTCACTGGAAATAAGACAAAACTAAGTTACAAATATTTGTTCAGCAAGAAATAGGAGCTTGTTTTAAGTCAATAATTCTTAAATATCGATGGAAAACGGTTAAATTAATAGATTATTTCACCTTTAATATATGAATAATTTCTTGCTATAAGTCAAATAATCTTCCAGTGGAAGTTGTACTTTTTAATTTCAAGTGTACTAAGAAATTTGCACAAGAAACTAGACCAAAATTACTTGGTAAGATTTTGCTTTTTTGCAGTGAAAAAGTGGGACAAGACATTTTTTTTACCATTTTCTAAGTTATAATTTGGAGAAAATATCTTGTTCCGCTGGCAATTTATTTAACTTAGAAAGTTTTTTTCATTGATATTAAGGAACTATTGACTTAAAACAAGATCTATGTCTTGCTGAAAATTCACTTGAAAGTTATTTTTGTCTTATTTTAAGTGTGCTAAGATATAAACTAGACAAAAAATACTTGCTAATATTTTTAATAAAACTAGATATTAGCAGTGTTTTAAGTAAATAGTAAAGCATATGTTTGTAGGTATTATTAAATGAGTATTAAAGCAGTAAGCTGGCCTCCTTCAGCCCCAACAGGAGGCGTGGAGCGGCTGGAAGTGAGGCCTCTGCAGCCTGACTGTGGGAGAACAGGTGGGCATAGTTTCTGTCAGACAGTGAGAGATTGATGGAGTGGGTCAGAGCGCTGACGGCGGGTTTTCCCTTACAGTACTGGCTGAGCCGGAGACAGCTGGGCCCTGGACCCGATGCATTGTGGCCCTCTTGAAACAACTGACCGAAAAAGAGCGATAGAGTTCAAATAAACCATAATAAAAACAACACATCGTTCTGTTAGTAATGTTACTATTACAGGTCAGGTTTGTGAAAGACAAATCAATCTTATATTATGAGATTTTAGGGATAATTTTCATGGTCAGTACAGCGGCCATAGTTTGTCTCCTTCATGGTGAAGAAGAATACATTAAGTCAGTGGCGACCCCTAATGGTAGGGAGGAAAACTACAGCAAACCAAAGTGACACGTCTTCAAGACCTTCATTATTCCTGAAGAAAAAACGTATTGTATGATGTGTTGGTTAAGAAATATGATAGTCTGTTCAGTTTAATGGGAAATATTTCATTTTTACCACACACAGCAAAAATACAAAATATTACCAAGTAGTTTTGGTCTAGTGCAAATATTTTAATACACTTGAAATAAGACAATAAATAAAATCTTCTTTGTAGTCACTAATTCCTTAATATTGATGTAAAACCTATTGTTTGATTGTCAGATAATTTTACTTATAACAAGTCATGTTTTCCATCTCAAAATTTAAATTATACTTTTTTTTTAATCAATATTAAAGAATTTTTGACTTAAAACAATTCTTATCTTGGTGAAAAGTTATTTGTAAGTTATTTTGTTCTTATTTCAAGTAAACTAAGATATTTGAATTAGAATCTAGACCAAAAATACTGGGTAAGATTTTGTGTTTTTACAGTGAAAGCTTCAAGAACCTGGCGACTGTGGGAAGAAACAACTTCCTTTTACCATGAAACTTCCTGCTCCAATGGCTGCAGGTCTTTTTAAAGGTGATTCAGTTTGTGTTGCCTTCAGTCTCACAATTTGGTTTTATGCATTATTCTCACAGACATAATTGAGTAAAAGGAAGGTGAAAATTATTCTACGGGATTCCATATATGCAAATCCTGAGCAAAAATAAAATAAATAATAGATGTAACTACTTGCACTACAAGTATTTCAGTGAAAAATATCCAACAATTTTTATTTTATTGAAAGGAATTTCCTCTTTTTCTTTCTCTGGCTCTCAAATATTTTTTGACATGGACAGAGACGCTCTGGAACGAGTAAAGCAGTTTCCTCTCCAATCTGATGAGTTTGATACGATGAAGCCGTTTGTGCATATCAGGTCTGCAGCCAAACGTCGAAGGCAGAGATGCTAAGCTACCGTTTCTCTCGCTCACGTGAAAAACCGCTGTGAAGCCCCCCAAGGCACGCAGAGCGAAAAATACCGTCACTGTTTGGAGCTTGAGAGGCGAGCAGCGTTTAATCACACATCCTTCAAAACCGCGTCGCCGCACAATGAGTCCAGTCAAGGGCAAGTCTCTTAAGCAATGTTTTAATCAAAGCAAAAATGCACTCAATTTAAGGAACAATGTCTAAAAAAAACATCATTCTGCGTCTGTTTTCCGAAGCCTTCCGTCCGATGAGGTTGTCACTGAAATCTCACAAAGCGCTGATGTTTTGAAAGAGCAATGAATTAGTTTTTTTTTTTTTTTTCCTGGCCCATAATACAAAACGGCCATGATATGTTCCTTGGTCTTGATAAGGACGGACCGTCGGGAGGAAAAAACGATTATGCATCTGCATCAGGATAACCGTTTGTAGAATAGGATGTATTAATTTAGCGTTTATGATGTTATCCAGCTTTAGAAAAGAGGAAAATGTCATTTAATCTTCACACCTTTGATTACATATTTCTTCCATAAAGAGAAAAGAAATTCAACTCAAGAACTGTTTTTACATTTAAATCAGTTTAATTAACCAGAGCGCAATGGTTTCCTAAAATCCTGAGGATATTCTTAGAAATATTAATAATCTAAAACTCTGATTGCAATTGTAAAAGTTTGAGAATTATTACTGTAGTGTAAGTGAACAGATTTTAGTTAATGTAGCAACTTATTTTGCACCTAACTCCAAAAATAAAAGCTGTTTAGGAAGGAAGAATAGTTGTTGTGTCAGTAACACAAACTGGTACAGGAGGTTTATTAGATTGTTAAATTTGCTTATAATTAATCTGTCTTGTTAAAACCATAAACCTAAATATATTTTAGAGAAATTAACCTTAAGTTCATATACTGTAATTATGAAAAGGAAGAAAATTTATTTGACGAAAAAACATCAAAATTGTCTTCAGCCTTTCTGACATTCACTGCAATTACACTGTAAAAAGTTAATGGAGCTCCAATTTATTTGGTCACAAATAATAGAAGTTTGTCAAACTTACTTTATTTACATTTGTTTAACTTGACAATAAACTAAATAAATTAGCTTGAATGAGACTCATTTGATGACTTGTGACCAATTAACTGAATATATTTAAGTTGAATCACCTGTTCTGTTTTTTCAGTGTAGTCTGGTTGTTTGTTTAGTCCAGTAGGAAGCTGAACTTCTACCCAGTATAAAGTCTTTTACTGCTTCTAACTGGTGTTATTTTGTCCCAGAATCATCCTGGATTTTTCTCCGTCCATTTTCCAATCAGCTTCCCTGTCCCACAGCATGATGCTGCCACCGCCAGGTTTCATGGTGAGTATGGTGTTTTCAGAGAGACATGCAGTGTTTTCATGTCGGTCCAACAGTTTAATTCTGCTTTTATTTGACATTATCATCTTTTCCTAAACATTATTTTGAAGTCATGGAGTTTATTTGTACAACACATTTTAACCAAAAATCACTTTACAGAATAAAAACATAACACAATAAACAAGAACATAAGTAATGAAAAGTTGCAATTAAAGCTAGAATTCATGTATTTTCCAGTTATTATTAAAAAGGTGGGTTTTCAGCTTTGACTTAAAGGAAATCAGTGTTTCGACTGTTTTTCAGTTTTCTAGAAGTTTATTCCAGATTAGATGAGCATAGAAACTGAATGCTGTTTCTCTACAATTACATTTCAGACGGATCACTTTAGTAAATTTCTTATCATTTAAAAAAAACCCAACAACATAACATAATTTCAATTTAGGATTTAAAATAAAGATAAACATTAAAGAGGATGGATTTTTTTAAAGCACATGTTCCAAACTCCTAGAAATGTTACTGGGACTTTTAATGTGAATTCAGAGCAAACATTGCAGTAAAACATTGAAAAACAGATAAAAACCTGCATTTGTTACTATATCTATTTAAAAACATTAACTGGTTAATTTTAGTTTTTAGTCAGAGTTATTAAGATCTATTGTGGAAGAGCCAAAGAGCCACTTTCAGACTAAAATATAGAAAATTATGAATTACTCAAGAAGTTAAAGTTCTGTTATCCTTTTAACTTTAAGATGCTTTACATCTCAGTTTACTGTTTTTGCACAGTTGTTGTAAGAAACTCATGCTTTCTTACAACAACTTACAAAGCAGCTAATAAAATGCATTTAAAAGAAACAGAAGATTTCAGAGTAAGAAAGTGTATTTGGTGTGTTTTGTTGTCATTGTTTAGCTCCACAGTTCAAAAGGAAGAAGCAACCCTGAGCTGCAGCTGCAGAAAGAAGCCGGTCTTTTATTTTTAAGGAGAGGGCGGCGTTCCTAAATTGAGGTCTGACAGTCGGATATTGATTGAGCTGAAACCTTGGACGCTGCAGAGCCCACACCTCTCCCTAGCATTGTTCTGGAAGAGGCTGACCTTCAACTTGACTGATGGATAATCAGTTAGCAAAACAATAGCTGAGACCTGAACCTTTCCCAAAGAAAACATGAGTTTTTATTAGAAAATCTGGGCTACAATTAAAAAAGAAAAGGGATTTTTTGAAGGTCGATTCAAGAGATTTAGTTAAAAATATATATTTTAACATTTTTATAGATATTTTCATTCCAAATAATAAGTGAGGAAAGGAAAGAAAATAGTAAAAGTGTAAAATTTCTGAGCCACATCTACTGAATTCTGCTCTTTTTAGATTTTGAACTTAAATTTGTGTTTGTGAAAAGCAGTAAATTATGTTTCTCCAAGAGTTGAGAACTTAAAAAAACAGAATCAAAAGGCGGAGGGGGAACTATTTCCCAGGATGCCGAGCGGCGGGTTTTTGCATCTTTTGTTGCACCATGAGGGAGATGGATGTGTGTCACATTGTGTGTTATTGAGACAAATATTCATTTTAATGAGAAAATTTAAAATATTTCTGAGCAGAATAAAATTCATTATTAGATCAGATATTTTGTTCAACCAAGAATTTAAAATCATCCAACATTAATTATTAATTAAGTACAGAAATGTGTCAGTGAGGACAGTTTTCTTGCCTCATGTAAAATGATTACTTGGTTAAAATTATAAATGAAGATCAATGTGCTATCAGAACTATACAAAAACAATCGTGAGATAATATGTCTCCTTTTAAATCAACTCAATTAACTTTAATTTCTGAATAAAACCAAAACAAGTTTCTAATTTTCTTGACTTGCATTTTCAAGGCAGCAGGTGAAACGTCATTTCTAAGTTAAGGCACCTCAAAATGTTTTTCAGTGTAGAACCATATTGGTGCAACAGTTTATATTCATGTGTCAGAATGGCCCAGTCAAAGTCCAGACCTGATGTCTGGACATCTGATGTAGTGGTAAGACTTTACAGCTTCTGTTTGAATTTGTTTTTCGTCTCATGGGACTGAACTTGAAATATTTTGCAAAGAAAAATTGAGAAAGTTTTATGAAAACAGTCTCAGCAAAAAATATATTTTTTATAAATTAATGCTGTAAAGCTGAATTTTTATTGACTTTTATACATTAAACATCATTTTCCTTTCACTTTAACATCACTGTGCTGATCTGTAAAACACATCGTCTATGATTATAATGTGACAAAATATTTAAGCTTTATTATTGATTTTGGAATTAAATTCTCTTTTCTTTAATATCAATTTAAATTCAAAAGATCAACCTTTAAACTCAGCCGTTTTGATATTATTGACATTATGTTTTTCCCTTAATGTGCAGTTTAACCCAAACACTTCTGCAGGTTTTCTCTCTTTAATGAGCTGAAGGTTGTTTAACAAGCTGAAGCTGCAACATCGTGTTCTGTGATTACAGTTGCAACTTTCTTCCATAGAGATCCGCCGTTCTCTTTATGCTCCTGCCTCTCTGATACTTGTAGAGGTTTTTCTTTCAGGTTGCAACTGAACAAAGACAAAAATGTGTTTGAATTTTAAATAAAACTCAGACTTTTAATTTCTATAAAATGGCCTAACCTTTCAAACGAAGTTGAACAAAAGTAAAGGCAGCACCTGGTTTAGCTTTGTGGTGCAGATCCTTGGGTCCACCCACTCCCACTCTGATGCTTTGTGGCTGTGACCTTCTGAGCAGGAATCAACACATCATCAGAACCGTTTCACTTCCCATCCTTGACACCACAGTTTTCGACTTCGGCGGTGTTTGTTGTCACTTTCTTTTCACACGCTGATGCTGTGAAGTGTTTTCTCTCTGCGTTATTCATGCCTCTCTCTCTCAGGGTGAAGGTGGAGAGGCTCCAGGCTTTCATTCAGGGAGAAAAGCGCCTCCAGGTTGCTGCCGATCAACAGCACCCTCTAGAGGCCAGGAGCGGGTACTGCTGTGGAGGAAAGTGATTGAAGAGACTTTAAGAAAACTAAAACTCTGATTATTTATTGAATAGACACAGACTAGAAGAAATTTTAGAAGAATTTAAAGTGTGAGTTCTATTTAAAATTTTCTAACTCTTTGTTAGCTTGAAAGAGGATAATAAGACAAGTTACATTCAGGATGTATATATTACTTTATATATGGAAGAGGATTAGTGACATTGGAAAAAAAACCTTTTTTCTAAACATTTTGACTTTATCTTAATCTCAGAATTCTGGCCCTCTTTCCTTCATAATTCAGTTTTTAATCTCAATTCTTTTTTCCTCAGAATTCTGATTTTAATCTCACAGTTTTGACATTAATCTCAGAATTCAGACTATTTTTTCCTCAAAACTTTCACTTTTGATCTCAGAAGAATAAAGTAAGATTTTATTTTATTTTATTTCATTTTATTGCTATTCTTTTTTTTTTTTTTTACAGTGGCCTCAATCCATTTTCATACTTATGGGTAAAATAAACGGCCGGTCAAAAGGAAAACTGTCAAAACCTCTAAGTAGAAAACATGAAAAAAAAAAAATTCAAATTTTTAAAAAAACCTAAAAAATCAGAAAAGTAAAACGTTCCTTTCAATCCGACTGCCTGTCAGATTCTCACCCATCGTCTCATTTTTCATTTAAAGACGTCAAGAAAGGATTTAAAGTTTTCTCTCAACTTTTTACAAAGAACTTTGAGTTTCTCGTTGTGAAATATAAATCTGTAATTCGATTTGACAGCTTTTTTCTTTATCTTTTTCACAACATTCTCATTCTGATTAGGAAAAGTTTGTTAAATCTTTGGATCAATGCAGAGAAAATCAAGAATCAATAATTGGAAAGACCCAACTTTACCTAATATTACTGTAACATTCAGAAGATTTCATTCTATTGTTGGTTAATTAAGGTTGCTAAAATGTGGATTTAATTGAACTGGATTGGATCTGAAATGCTGCATTGGGATCAATAATCCGTCTAAACTTTGTGCAGAGTTTTTAAAACATATTTCTCTGAAACCCAAACTCTGGACGTCCCCGTTGTGCTGAACGTAGCTTGTTTTGAAATGACTTGTTTGCGAAGAAGGACACTGATCTCTCTTAGCTGAAGATTAACAGTTGATATTGATCCTGTTTCATCTGGTTCACATCAGCAAATCTGCAGTTTTGTCCTCTGAACATCCAAAAACAGACATTAGTGATCGAGTCAAATTCATATATTCAACAAAAAATAAGAAGAATACAAGAGTAATCAAAGAAGCAAGTATTTGTTGTTTTATCTGTGCTTAGAGTAAAATCAGACCAGAATTTTCAGATTAAATCAAACAGAATCAAAGTCCAGGAGCCAGCTTTTTAAAACCTAACATGGCAGGTTTAACATAACAAATCAGGTTGTTTAGACCGACTACGCTCTTCTGTACCAGAACACAGAAAGTGACTCTTTGTGAATGAAATACCTTCACATTGGGGTGCTGGACTACTGATCTGGTCCAAAAATCTACCATAAACAAGGATTCTGACCTTTTGCTCTTTGCTGTCCTGGTCAATGATTGACAAATAACTGAGCCGTTCTATTTATCCTCCTAACTGAGCTATACGGACCGTAAATATACATCAGAAGGAGCGTCTGGTGGAGCGGATGATGAGCTGCTAGTCTGAATCCTCAGCATGGACTTATGCAAGGCAGCTCTTCTCTTTGGAGCCTTCATCTGCTCTGGTAAGAAACAAAAATGTTGATTCCTTGAACCAAGACTTAATAAGATGGTTTAAAACGGATCTCACACAAACAGGATTGGATCAAATACTTCTGGTTTGTATTTTTTATTTGTTGAAATGATTAAAAATGTGATATATAAAGCTACTGCTATGACATACAGTTACCAAGTTCTCCTTTAAGCAAAGTGCTTTTCACTGGATATTTTCCATTCATTGAATCTGACACCTAACCTGCTAAATCAAATAAAAATTATTTAATAAAACTAATAAAATGGTCACATTCTTATGTATTTATTGCAGTTTGCAGCTGTTTTGTTCCAGTGTATCTTTCTGTCCTTGTCTCTTCAGTACTCAGGAGGTTTGTTGTGAATAAAGCCTTTGTGCAATGATTTTTTTTTTCTCAAAGCCTTTGCAAGAAGATTTTAAATCGCTGATTAGCTTTCAAATAAATCAAAGATGAGACATTTGATCGGATTACTGTAGCAGAAAATAAAGAATCATGTTGTATGTAGCTTTTTCTTTTGTATAAAATCCCATTTTATACTTTCATACAATTCTGTTAGTAGGAAGAAATTAAAGAATAATTTGTAATAAATCTTCCATGTTCCCAAAAAAACGCAGCTTTTAGGCTTCATTTTTTTCTAGTTACACCATTTTTTTTGTAAAATAATTAAACACGAAGCATTTAAAACCAATGAACTTTAGAGTAACAAGTGCAGTTAGATAAGTTATGTCTCAGAAACTCTTTAAATTAAAACTAATCTTCTGTCCATCTTGTAGAAAAAATTAAAAGGACTAGTTGTTTTATTTCATGACATGTGAAACAAAAGAGAAGAGTTGATGGCTTACCATACCTGAAATCAGATTATTTTATGCAGTTAACAGATTATGTAATGGAACTAAAAATGATTAACAGATTCTATGATATGCTAACTGGTCAGTGTAGCTAAATGCTTCTAGCTTAAGCAAATAAAAGAGATGACAGAATGAAAAACTTTACGTAATTTGGATAAATGTGATTAGTTAATTTAATCTAATCCCGTTTTATTAAAATACTAAATCTATTATGTTGACTGTTCAAATAATTCAACTTTATGCAGAGCTGAAGATTTTAAGTGACAAAAAAAGAGACACAAACAGACAAAAATCTGTAAGATTCTGAAGAAATGTGACTCAGAAAACATCTTCATTAGGAAGCATCTGAGTGGTTATAAAAACGAGAACATTTGTTAGGAATTTAAAAATGTGTTGAATGAAAAACCCTGAACATTTAGAAATCTTTGTGTGACTAAACTTGCCATTTTCTTACATAACGAGGGTCCACTGGGTCATGGACTTGATTCCTGCAAACAAATTTAGAAAAAACTTCATAAATTGTCTCAAACATCCCAGTTTAGCTAGAATATTTCTTTTTTTTTTACTCTTTTTTGTCCAGCAAACAGTTTTGTTGTTATTTTATTATGTAAGTAGTATATATTGCATTAAATACATATGCAGAGTAGGATTAAATGGGCTTTTTTGTCGTTTGTTGTCATTACTTCTTTTCAGTTCATTCACTTCAAAAGACGTAAAAAACGAAAAGTAATACCAGCCGACAATGCATCCAACAGACATAAAATCAGCAGTTTTTAAATTTTCTACCTGAAAATATGAACTTCTGTTTAACAAAAGTTGACGGATAAGATCATCGTCTTTCATTAATGTATAAAATGTAGATTTTTTTCTTGCAGTTGGTGGAACAGAAGTAGATGGTTACACCAAAACTGAAGGCGCGTGGGTTCTCTCTCTGAACAAAAGACAGTACATGGTAAACAACGTAGCCGAATGTGCAGCCAAATGTGAAGCTGAAACCTCCTTCACCTGCAAGTAAGACGTCCTAAAAACCTCCCGTCTTCTCCAGTTTCTGCAGTAAATTCAAAGTTTGATCCGTTTTTATCTTCCAGAGCTTTTGCTTATGTGGAGAAGGATCAGGAGTGTTGGACGGCAGCAGCAAATTCAAAGACGGAGCTTGTTCTTCGCAGGCAGAGCTCCGCTTTATATGAAAAAAAGAGTAAGCTGCTTTTTGTCTTCCTAAAGATGTTTCCTGATTATTACGATGTTTGTGTGTTAATGTTTGTCATGTGGTGCAACAGCAGCGATCAATGACAAGCAAAACACTTTGCTCTTGATTTATGGACTCAAACATCACTGTTTGGTACCAGATACATGATTCTGTTTGGTACCAGATACATGATTCACTCTGGAAAACTACTTTGTTTCGTCTAGAATACCTCCTGGAGTGTGTCAATGGAAACGGAGCCGATTACAGAGGAACCAAAGACAGAACAAAAACAGGAAAACTGTGTCAAAGATGGGACGCAAAATTTCCACACAGACCCAAGTATCTATTCACAGACACCAGATTTATTCCACTTATGGTATTTTATCATTTGATATCTTTTTCCTTTTTTGTGTCTCCTGAAGCTTCTCACCACAGACTCATCCCCTCAATGATCTGGACTCAAACTTCTGCAGAAATCCTGATTCGGACGCCCAGGGACCCTGGTGTTACACCACTGACCCAGAAACCCGCTGGGAGAATTGCAATGTCCCCAGCTGCACTGGTAGGGTTAACGTAAAAAAAAAAGAAAATAGAGCAAAGACTCTTATCATACGTGAGGAGTCTCTGTGTTTTCATTACACACCTAGTTTTGTTGGCAAAACTTTGCGTATTTTATGTGTTTTATAAGTTGAAAATACAATTTCAGTCAGTGGCTAGAGGAGTCTCCCTCAACACAGATCATTCCAGAAACCTTGGTTTAGGGAAAAGTTGGCAGGTTTAGGGATTATCTGGACCCGTTAAATGGAGAGTTGGTGACAAGTCAGTATAGGAGCCTAATGCTAATGCTGAAAACACACAAAGAAGAAATGCAATTGAAAATCACATGCTAATAAGTTTGTTCATGTGATAGGGTCATTAAAAACACGCGGCTCCATGATCCTCTAACTACTTCCTGTTGTCTTCTTCATGATTTGTTCCAGTAGCAACATCCGGTGATGAGAAAAAAGTTTTTTTAAATAAACCAATTTTGATAAAGCCGAGAAACTCTTAATTCAAGCTCAAAATTATTTTTTTTTTTGTAGTGAAAACATTTTTTTTAGCACATTTCCACAAAGCAAATTTATTTTCCAATTCTGCACAATTTTTGCACAATTTTTAGATAACAGCTAGAATTTCTTTACATTACTGGAAAAGAACACATTTATTTAAATATCTGAAGGCATAAATCTGTTAAAAACCCAAGAGCAATTTTAGAAATCAAAATTCTCTCTTGATTTGTTGTTGTTTCATAATGCTCCTAACTTCTTTAGTGGGTGTCAGATCTGTAACTCCAGCTGGTTATTTTACCACATGAATAGTTTTTCATACCTTTTGAATGATGGTTGTTGTTGTGTGTGAGAACAAACTCAGGCACCAAACATGTCAGAATCTATTTAGCATTACCAGCGACTTCAAAGTTTAGCAAGAGCATAATAATTTCAAAAGTTGAGGTGGAATGAAAATATCCCCAGGGATGAGTAAAGGAGAATAAAAATGTCAACCTTCTGACTTGTTTGCAGAGGACTGCATCGTCTGTAGCGGTGAGAACTACAGAGGAAAAACCTCCACCACTGAAAATGGCTTCACCTGCCAGCGCTGGGACTCCCAGAAACCTCAAAATCACGGCTACAACCCTTCAACGTAAGACCAAACTGAAATATGCATACACATATGTTTTATTTGTAACCGTGTTTAATTAGGGGATAAATGAAATCTTGTTGTAGTCTTCCAGATAAGTACCTGGAGGAGAACTACTGCAGAAACCCAGATGGAGATCCGAGGCCGTGGTGCTTCACCACCAGCCCGTCCAAACGCTGGGATTTCTGCTCCATTCCTCGCTGCAGTGAGTCCAAACATTTCTCTTTATTTGCTCTGATTCTTACCAGTTTTGTGCAGATGTTCAAACAGATATGAATCTCAACTATTATCTCAATTTCAGAACACAATCTTTAAGTCTTTTTTTTATTTATTACACTTTACTGTGAGAGAGCACCAGCCTTGTACTTTTTCCACATTGTTGGAGGTTTATGTGGGAGATTAAACAAAGCAGAGTGTGACTGAAATAAACGGATAGGAAAATGATGCATGGCATTCAAAATATTTTACAAGTAATTTTTATTTCTTAGCCCTAATATCTGATGGAGTGTTAGGGTGAAGCTAAGAAAATTAAAAAAAATTAAATCAAGTAATAAAATGTATTAAATTACAATTTAATTCTTAAAATATTATGACTTTATTCTCATATTTTTTCAACTTTATTCTCATAGTGCAAGTTTGTGCACTAAGTAATTCTCACAATATATGACCTTTAGTTTTCATAATACTATGACTTTATTCTGGTATTATTTCGACTTTATTCACTTACGACTTTATTCTCCTAATATTATGAGTTTAATCTCGAAATGCTGCAACTTTATTCTCTGAATTTTAGGACTTTATTCTCGTAATTAATTTTTTTTCTTAGTCTGGTCATTATACTCCATTGAACAAATGTGATGTATCCATAAATAAAAATCATGTAGCATATTTCCTTCCTCTTTGCATACTCAACTTTCATTGGTCCGTCACACAAAATCTTAAAAATTTTTACAAAGTAGTTTGTAGAAAATTTTCAGGTGTATGAACAACGTTTTCCATTACTTGTCCCTGAGCTCTGCTGGTTTTTTATTTTTAGCATCGGAACCTCCCACCATCGTCCCAGAAACGACCTGCATCACTGGCGAGGGTCAAGCGTACCGAGGAACGATCTCCGTCACGGAGACGGGTAAAACCTGCCAGAGCTGGTCGGCTCAGACGCCCCATAAACACAACCGCACACCTGAAAACTACCCCTGCAAGTGAGGACTAACGCTTTTTAAATACAGCCATGTTAATCGGTTTAGAAATATTAGTGGGATTGATTAATGCTCATTACGGAAGCAGAGAGGAGACATTTTCCGCATGTACTTTTTCCAGATGATTGAAGTTCATCTCGAGAAAACAAAGTTTATTTGTGATCATGAGAAGATCGTGTGAGGATTTGGTTTTTGTGTGTTTTTGTTTAGGTTTCTGAGTTCAATTTAGTCTCCGTGTTGTACTGTCTTTTGTCTCCATCTGTCCCTCGTTTCCCCTTGTGTATTTAATCCCACTTGTGTTTCCTGCTCCTTGTCAGTACTGTCGTCACATGTTTTTGTCTCTGCATCGTGATCAGTGCTACCAGTGTTGAGTCTCCTTGCCTGAATGCTCACCTGTGCTGCCAGGAGTTCTCTGTGCCTGAATGCTCACCTGTGCTGCCTGGTCTTCTCTGTGCCTGAATGCTCACCTGTGCTGCCTGGTCTTCTCTGTGCTCCTCGTTGTTTCTTATTAAAATACCATAATTCATCATGGGTCCACCGTGTCTACCTCACCACACAACCATCGCTATTCATGACAAATTGGTGTGTTAAACCTGATTACATCCTACAAATGCCTCCAATCATCTCATCATCTCAAGAAAACCATTGAGAAATTAATTTGGCATCTCACGAAAACTGTTTAGCTCAAGAAAACCGTTGGCATGTTATCTTATTATTTCGGAAAAAATAATCGGATAAATGATATGTGGAAAATGTCCATGTCCAGCTTCTGTAGCTCACGCCATTAAAAGCCCTAAAAACATTAATAATTGCTTTGTCTGCGTTCTTCTTTTTCAGAGATTTAGGCAATAATCACTGTCGAAATCCTGACAACGAAAGGAGGCCCTGGTGCTACACCACCAACTCTGAAACTCGCTGGGAGTACTGCAGCGTCCCTCGCTGCGGAGACGCTCCAGATCCGGGTACAACAACAAAACAAAACATTTCTCATCTAAATTAAACTCCTAGAATTAAAATCCACTACTGCAGCTGAACACAGGAAACATTTAGAGTTGTGGTAAGAAAAGAAAGGCCACATATTGTGAAAATGTATGGGTTCTCCGTGCAGCTGAAGGCGTGGTTCCTCCAGAAGAAGACGACTGTTACGACGGGGACGGCAGCAGCTACCGGGGAATAACGTCACAGACGATCAGTGGGAAAAAATGCCAGTGGTGGAATTCACAAACGCCTCAAAGACACAACAAAACTCCAGACAGATTCCCTTCAGCGTGAGTATTAGGAGTAATGATGGTAAATAATACATACATTTTATTAAATATATTGATTTACATATCTCTTAATTTTTACTTTATATTAACTGCCTCCACACTCAACAGAAGTCTGAAAAACCTTTAAAATTCAGTAACATAATTTCACACAGAAAATTTTTAATTAAATGTGCACATGAGAAATAATGCTTTACCAAAACTAATCATGTTAAACCTTTTTGTTGCTAATAGGTTTTGTTTAAGCCTCTTTTGTCAATAAAAACACCAAATAGTCCAAATTACCCTCAATCACTAAAGTGCAACGTTTCAAAAAGTTGAAATGACTTTCAGGCCACAAAAATTAGATCCAGACTAAAGTCACGTGTTGAGTTTCTTTTGAACCATAATAAATGAAACATGGAACAATATATTTGGTGTGTTTTGATGAATTTGTTTGCTACTGCTTTTCTCAATGTATTCTGTCTTTTATGACTTTGTGTTTTTATGATGTGAAACATTGTTGATTAAATGTGCTTTAGAAACAAACTTGATTGATTGATTGGACATAAAGCGTGAAGCTTTTGTCTTTCAGGGACCTGAAGAGGAATCTGTGCAGGAACCCTGATGGAGACCGAGCGCCGTGGTGTTACACCACCGACCCCACAGTCCGCTGGGAATACTGCAACCTCGAGAAATGCTCCCCCAAAACCGTAGGAGCGCCAAGCCCAACTCCGGCTCAGAGAGGTGCATCTTTTTCTTTCTACACCATCCTTGTCATGGTTTTACTCCTTGATAAATCGACTTTTTTGATTCTGTTTCAGACTGTAAGGTTGGAAACGGAGCGACGTACAGAGGCCCGACCTCCATAACGTTGGTGGGCGTGACTTGCCAGGCGTGGAGCGCTCAGAGCCCGCACCAACACAACAGCTTCACACCGACGAGCCACCCTGATAAAGGTCTGGAGGGAAATGTAAGCATCTATAGAGTTCTTTCATGTTTTTATTTGTTTTATGTATATCTATTGACAATGATGCACCACTTTTTAGTGGTTTTTCTCATAAAATCTATTAAATTTCCTTTTGTTTCATGCTTGTAATTTAAGAAAATGTTAAAAAGTTCAAATATTTGTACATTAACTGAATTGTACAATAAATACAATTACAAGAATAAACTCATTATGAGAATAATATGTTGAAATAATACAAGAACAAAGTCCTGGTATTATGAGAACAAAGTCATATTACTATTATTATGACTTTTTTCTTATGTTGATTTTAGTCTAGTAATATTATGATTTTATTCTCATAATATTGCAACATTTTTCTAAAATTATTTTGACTTTATTCTTGTAAATTCAAGACTTTCTTTTTGCATTATTTTGACTTCATTCTCTTATAGTTGTATTTTAGTGTTATGTCTTTGTTCTCATGCAAGTTTATTCTCAAACTGTTTCAACTTTATTCCCCTACTTTGACTTTTTAATTTCTCTTTGCATGGCTCTAATATGCCGTCATAGTGTGTTGAAGGAGCCCTCATTGCTGTCTGTTTATACTCACTGTGTCTCCATAAATCTCGACCAGAGCTGCAGAAACCCAGACGACGATGTGAACGGACCGTGGTGCTACACCACTGACAGGAACAAGAAGTGGGATTACTGCCAGATCCCTGATTGTGGTGTGTAAATGTTAATTTATACCTCGACTGGTTGGTCAGTACATGACTGAATAAAAAAACCTTTACAGTTTTTTTAATCAGTTTATTCCAAAAAAAATCTTCTAAAAAATCAAATTCTCCTCTGGAGTCCTGATTCTAGCTGCTGATTTTTCACCCACTAAAAAATCACAAAGTTGGAGTATTCTGAAACAATAAATAAGTTGGTGCCTGTCTGTCATTATAAAACTTAAGGAGTGTGAACTGTCTTTGTAGCTGGAATGGACTGTGGGACGCCGGTAAACAGGCCAAAGCGTTGTTTTGGTCGTATTGTTGGTGGCTGCGTGTCCAAACCTCATTCATGGCCCTGGCAAATCAGCCTCCGAACCAGGTGAGCATAAAAACCCTCCAGAAAATGTCAAAAATGATAATGGAACCAAAACACAAGATTTTCAAATTTACATTATTTATTATTCATTACACGTTTTGCACAAGTTCAATCTTGATTTGTCTTCACACCTGACAGTCCAACTGGGACCAAAGTTGCAACATTTGTTACATTTTCAGCTGCTGTAGTTCACTGTCACTCTGCACTGTGTCAAATGATCCAAACTAATTAACAAACCTATTCCCCTCCTCACCTGTGGAGGCGCTGCATCAACAGCCACTGAAGGAAATGTCACAAAACCTCTGATGAAGACACTGAGCACAAATTCATTCTTCACAAAATGTAAACAAAAATGGAATAGAGTTCGATTTTAGCGGCTGTAGAATTTCTCTTTTGGGTTTGGTAAAAAACTACGACCCTTTTCTCCTGCTAGCTCCTAAATAGCATGTTCGTTTTGATTGTATTTACCCAGAATGCCCTGTGCTATAGTCTGCTTCCTGTTTTTGGATCGGACTCCATTCCACTTGGCTTTCACATCTGCATTCGAACTGCACCAGAGTTCACTTCAACCAAACTGAGACCTGGGCTTGTAGATGGACCAGAGTTCACTTCTTTAGTTAGAATCAGAGTTCAATTATGCATTCACACCTCCCCAAACAAACTGGACATTCTAGATAAAAGAACTGGAGTTGGATTAAAGTGGACTATACACTTTGGTGTGAATGGACCTTTGGGTAATGAGGTTTTAATCTGCACTGTTCTGCCTATTTTTGGCTCTTTCCACTTTACATCTGCCCCCAAACTCAATGTTTACATTCGCATGTGAAAATGGCTGCAAACAGATGTGCAATTATACAAACCTACATCTTTGAAAAACAGAAGTGGAGCCTCCTGCACAACCAATAACAATGCAGCAAGTGGTCTCTGGATGATAAATCAAGACAAAACACAGTTCATTCCGAGATTAAACCAGCTGACCAAAGGTGCTGGAGCAATGCTTGGGTTGCTAGGTAACGGCGCACTGCCTGTCAAATGTGACTTAATAGTCTGAAGGCTTTTGAAACAAAAACATTAACTCATTGCCAAAAACTGGTTGTTGTTTTTTTTTCAAGCGCTTGAGCTTTTTTTTTTTAGAAGCAGTTGAGGCCCAAACGTAAGTACAAAAATGTCGTAAATGTGAATTTTGCAACACCTTTACTTATTTCATGGGTCTTTTCTATTATCAGCTCAGGAATCCATTTCTGTGGTGGGACTCTGATTCACCCACAGTGGGTCCTCACTGCTGCACACTGCCTGGAAAGGTCAGACAACAGAAACTTTACAGTACGCTTGTATAACAAATCCTGTCATTAAAATAACACTGGATGGCTGGTTTGCATGGACTTGCTCTGCGGTTGCAGGTCCAAACGGCCCTCAGCCTACCAGGTAGTCCTGGGAATCCACACTGAAACAGGTACAGAAGCATCCAAACAAATACGGCAGCTGGAGAAACTGGTGCTGGGACCTAATGGAGCGGACATTGCTCTGCTCAAACTGCAGAGGTTAGTAAAAGTCTGATCATGATTGTGTTCCAGCGCAGCATGGTGTTAAGTCGATTATGTAATCCCATAACTACACACTTTTCTATTTTCAGCCCAGCTGTTATAAATGACAAAGTGCTTCCTGCTTGTCTGCCTGAAAAGGATTACATTGTTCCCAGTGGAACAGAGTGTTACGTCACTGGTTGGGGTGAGACGCAAGGTATGTCACAAAATGCCTTGAGTTTAAAAAAAGCACGCCAACTAAGATCCAAATGTTCAGAACGTTCTCAGCAGACGGATAAAAACAAAAAATAAATCAGCCCAAAACGTCCGTGATTAAAATACTCACAATGGGAAAAAAGCAAAATAAATCAAGACTTGCAATACATCAGCATAAGTATAAAAATACACAACATTACATTTCAAAAGCTTCAGTAAAGCTACGATGTGTAGCTTTTATAATAATGTTTTTTACATATTGTTGAAACATATTGTTGAGACCTCCTCTGGCTTCTCCCAGGGCTGGCTAGAACCACCAATCAGAGAGAGGGGGCGGGTCTTAGCGCAGTCAATCATGTCCTTTTTGCTAGCGCTACAGTTTCTCCCTGTCAACAGATCTTGCTGTGAATGCTAAGGCTAGTTAGCATGGCCACTGAGTTGTTTCTCCATCATTAGCACATTCAACAGCACGTTCACGAGGTTGATTGACTGCGCTAAGACCCTCCTCCAGCCTTTGATTGGTTGTTTTTCACTGGGAGCGGTGTATTTCTTCAGACAGTAATAGCACATCAGGAAAAAAATGAAGGAGATCTCCATATTTTGCCGTTACAACAACAAATATGTAAAAAACATATTTTTAAAATAAAAGTTACATACTGCAGCTTTAAAAACTGTTGGGAATGTCTTTTGGGAAGGATAACTGCGGGAATGCATGTTGCAGGTACAGGAGGTGCAGGTACGCTGAAGGAAGCTGGATTCCCTGTGATCGAGAACAAGAAATGCAATCAGCCGTCTTACCTGAACGGAAGAGTTAAAGACCACGAGATGTGTGCCGGAAACATTGATGGAGGAGTCGACAGCTGCCAGGTGCAGAAAGCTTGTCATAATGCACCAATAATGTCATAATTCACCAGATAGAAATTTGGAAGTGAATTGATAACTCTAAAAGTGAATTAATCCCAGCATCATTTATTAGTTTTCTACCCAAAAAAAAAATCTAGAAAAAACAAGAACATTTTTAGAATGTCTTTTTAATTTTTTTTTAGAAATCACTTCAGCTGTAATTAAGAATCTTTGTTTCTATTCATATTACTAGTTGTTCGTATTTTCTGCCAACTTTATAATTGTCTCATTATTATACTTTTTTATACCAAACTTAATTTTATTTGTTTTATTGTTTATCTACCTGTGATGTTGTGATTGTTGTGCAGCACTTTAGTCAGCTGAGGTTGTTCTAAATGTACTATATAAATAAACTTTGACTTGAGACATTTTGAGATTAATCAGAAACCTTCTAGAAAAAAAATTATCTTCGTATTTTTGACATTGCGAGCTGATTTTTGGAGCTCCTTTTTTGTAGGAAATTTCTGAGATTAATCTGAAACATTTCAGAATATTTTGGCAGAAATTCACTCCTCTTTTTCTCCATCTACAATGTCCCTAACATGCCATCTTTGCATGATCTAATTATAAAATACCATAGTTTTGAAACAATATTTGCAGCTATTGTTTTTAGAAGTATCTTTCTTCCCTTTAACAAGCTGCTAACAAATCATCCACTGCTTTTCACTCCCATCTCCAAAAAGAAAAAGAATCCCTGAAAACCCTCCTGCTTAAAGAACAATTTTCCAAATTCATCAAACTAAAATATAACGTCAACATGTGTGTGGCTTTTTTTCCAACAGGGTGACAGTGGAGGTCCTCTGGTGTGTTATGCACAGAATAAGTACGTCCTGCAGGGTGTGACATCATGGGGTTTGGGATGCGCCAACGCCATGAAACCTGGAGTCTACGCTCGCGTTTCCAAGTTTGTGGACTGGATCGACAGGACAGTAAAGGCCAACTGAAATGTCCCAGCATGAAATGTGACCGCAGGTCAAAAACAGCTGCACACTTTCCTGGGTTTGGGTTTATGTGAGTGTTTTATGTAACGGGATTAAATTGTGTTATTTAGAAGAAACCTGGAACCTATATGTGATTAAAAGTGTATTGTTGAAAATTCTTCTTTATGCTTTTTGAATTGATTGAATAAAATAAATTACACTGGTTTTGGTTCCAAACATCCCTTTATTTTTATTTTATTTTCATCTTCATTGTTTTAGATACTTTATATATATCATATCATATAAAACATTTTAAAATGCTTTATATGATAGCATTAATAAACTGACATTTTCCATGTCACAGTGATTTTTTGCAGAGACGGATTCTTCATAGAATCAAGAAAATTATGGACAATTTCTTTTCATGGTCCTTCCTTCTCACAGCCATCAGCATCTACAACAACTCTTTGAAAAACCTTGGGTTCATTGAGTTACAACATTTAATTTCCCTTGGGTTTAATAATGGTTTGAGCTGAATTGAATCTACAACAGGATCTGCAATAATTTAAACATCAATTTTCTCCCGAAATCCAGAAAAATGAAACGCGTTTGGAGCCGCAAATGTGAAAATTTGTTCTGCAAAGAATTTATTCTGTTGTTCCTCTGTCTTCATGATGCGGTTTGACTGAAGTCCTCCAAAAGTCCTTAAAGCTTCTGCAGAACAGCTGAGATTGTAATAAAATGTTCTGGTTTCAACCCAAACACATCATCAGAAGTCTGTTTTTAGTAGAGTTTATGTGCAGCACATTTCAGCAACAAAGCAGTTCAAACATCCTAAAAACATAACAGCCAGTTATAAAAGGAGAAACATTTTGTAAAACAACAAAATTAACCATCAAATATAAATCAAATATAATTATCAATGTTTCTGTTACTATGAATTAAAGGCAATAAACAGGTGGGGGTTTAACTTTGACAATGACATAATCCATGCAGAGTGAAAGAAAACCATGTAAAAGCTAAAACAAGATAAAAGCCTGAAGCTAAAGCTAAAATATTAATTATAGTAATATGGTTAGCATTCATATGGTGTTTGCAAAATATATACTACATGCAGTACGAACAAAACAATGTAAAAGCAGAAATTAGTTAAAATATTAGCTTAAATCAAGCTAACCAAGTTGTCTTTTTTTTGCTAGCATGGTGGCTGGGAAAGCTAATTTTAATACACCATCTAATCATAGCATATTAGCAACCAATAACCTACAGGATGTAAAATGCTTAAAAAGCTTAAAAAGCTGGCATGAAAAGTTGTATGAAACAAACTAATCACTTTTCCTCAGGTGTTAAACAGAACAAAATCTGTTTAACTGATTTTTCCTCCCAGATGATTCATTATAACTAATTAGACAGGAACTGAAACATCGCTTGTAAAACACAAATTATATTTTATATTGTAATTCTTAATTCGGCCACAGGAGGGAGCTGTCCCTGTTGTTCCATTCACTTCTAAGGGGCTGAAAAAAATCATTAAAAGCTGAATATTATTTAAAAAAAAAAAAAAAAGGGTATTAAGGTTATGAATACCAAAAGATATAGCTGGCATTAGCAGAACAAGCTGAATAGAATAACAGTTGAATTGTGAAAATAGTACAAAGTATGCAGAAGAAACATGGCGAAAAGTGTAGAGTCGTATTCTATAGGTATTCATATTAATAACTGATGCAACATGCTGCTGATCCTGACGGGATTTCAATAAAAATCAACATAAACCATGTCAGTAATCTGCATGAGGAGGAGCCGCCATGCTGTTGTGTGTTTTTTAAATGAACAAA